>JBBYHQ010006831.1:0-11267 GCA_038382645.1 Spergularia azorica | reverse complement strand
ATATATCTCGATCTTAATTAATCGATCGATCATATATAAGATCATTTGATTAAAACACTAACACACTCCGATCCCTTTGGCCTTTCTATATAATTAGGTATATAGGATGATGATGATTATTGTAATTTCACTCCAAAGCTAAAGTAAATTACTTACATTACTTTGGTACGATGCAATATTTGATGTGTAAAGCCATTTGTAGCAATGTTTGACCTAATATGGCAAGGATATGGGGCATGCACCATTTAACGAGCTAGTTATCTACTACGGTGGACGAGAAAGGCTTGTCGAAATGAGCTCCCTCTTTAGCATATGGTTACGGTGAGATTAATTCCACTACGTACGTTACTCCAACACTTTATCATGTGCCGGTAGAATATGCTAAAGACGACATACATTCTTGTAACTTGTAAGGCTAACTAACTACCAATCTACATGCATAAACGCATGCTCACATTCTATAGTGGCTCATCTCATAGACATTAGAGTACCTAGATATGTCAAATGGGTCGTTCTAGTCACGATTAAGTTTCCTCGTAGTTTAATAGATATCCGGATTATAAGTTACTAAGGCTGCTTTTTGTTAAGAGATGTGTTATTCGTAGCCAAATCAGATAATAATTTTTTTTCCCACAATGTCGTTGTCTAAACTAAGAGTTAATGTGATTGTACTTCTTACTTAAGGGGAAACTGCTCCGAAAAATCATAAGATACCCCTGGGGGTAAATCTTCTCTCCATACCCCGTCACTCAATGTTGTGGCCTTGATTGAAGTTTTTAAAAAAAGATAAAATTAAGTGTAAAAAAATAGTGAGGTAGTTATGTTTTATTGTGAGAGGGGTACAAGAACTTCAATTTAATGATTGAACTTCATACACCCCCGAGAGCACCATATAATGATTGAACTGCTCTATAACCCCACCAATACTGATTTATTAGCCCGATCTTATGAATCAGCAAGTAAGGCGTTCAACTCATCCCTCGCCCCTATTGTTCCCGTTTCACCCTCATTCCGCCTCTTTATTTCACCTATTTTCCTTAGTTTTATCATTTACTACCGCCGCCGTAACAATTACCCCCATTTCAAACGAGCACTCGGAAAAAATCGATATTATTTCCATATGCAAGAAAAATATCCAAAATAAAAACCCAGTTAAATGAGTTGGGCCGTCACTAAGCAATGTCGATACTAATGGCCCACTAGTGGCCCAAATGAAAAGTCCAAATCTGTATCTTAATTAACCAAATTTTGGGGAAAAATAAAAAAAATCGTGGTGCCCTAAAACCCTTGTGGATACTAATACAAGGCGGCAGACCCAAAACCCCATTTTTCTCTCTCCAAAATATCATCAGGGCAACCTTTGCCCTAACTTCATCTTGCCGCTTCTTTCAGGTTTTCCCTCTTTCTCTCTAATCTCATATTTTATTTGCTTCTTAATGATTTGTGATTAAATTTATTGATTTTTTACTGCTTTGTATGTTGATGATATATGAAATTAATCTGGGTCATTGTAATTCTTGTAAAGTTTGTAACTTTATCATGTTTTCTGGTTAATTTTATGATTTGAATCGGTGGGTTGTGTTTTAATTTCTGTAAAGTTTGTTACTTTATTATAATTTCTGGCTAATTTGATGGTTTGAATTGGTGGGTTGTGTTTTGATTTTAGTAAAGTTTGTTACTTTAGTATAATTTCTGGCTAATTTGATGATTTTGATTGGTGGGTTGTGTTTTAATTTTATTTTTTAGCTGTGATTTGGTGGTGGGTGTTAGTTTTAGTAGATTATAAATGTTATAAACCCTAGAAAAATCTGGGGTTTTAGCTTCTAGGTGAAGCTCTTGTTTCGGATTGATGTTGTGTGGAAAGTCTGATCTGATTGTATTACGATATGATGGTTGTTACTAGTTCTTATGATTGAGAATCGATTAAATTAAAATAACTTAGATATTATAATTACTGGAGGTTAATAATGATTGAACCAATTATGTGAGGGTTTCATGTACTTTAGACTTGTGTTATAAGCTTTAAGACTGTGGCTCTGCTGGATTTCGTCGCGGTAGTTTACTTTTAAGGGTTTGTAGAGTTTGGTTGACGTTAATTCTTGTTGTAAGTGATTCTGATTTTCGTATGAGCTAGTTGTCAGGGGGGTGGGGGGGGACTGTGCTGTGTTTTCCGTTTCGTTCTGTCTATGATGTTAAAACATGTTAATTGATTAGGTTTGATTTGGCTTCAGGGTTCAGAAGTAACTTGTAAAGATGGTGCAGTATAATCTTAAAAAGATCACTGTTGTTCCCAATGGGAAGGAAATGGTTGACATTGTTCTGTCCCGAACACAAAGGCAGACTCCGACAGTCGTGCATAAAGGTTATGCTATTACTCGGCTGAGGCAGTTTTATATGAGGAAAGTGAAGTATACACAGCAGAATTTCCATGAGAAGTTGTCTGCTATCATCGATGAGTTCCCCAGGCTTGATGACATCCATCCTTTTTATGGTGATCTTCTTCATGTGCTCTACAACAAGGATCACTACAAACTTGCTCTTGGGCAAGTGAATACTGCAAGAAATCTGATTTCGAAGATTTCTAAGGATTATGTGAAGCTTTTGAAGTATGGTGATTCACTTTATAGATGCAAATGTCTGAAAGTCGCTGCTCTTGGTCGTATGTGTACTGTGATTAAGCGTGTCACACCTAGTTTGGCGTATCTTGAAGAAGTTAGGAAGCATATGGCTAGGCTGCCTTCCATTGATCCAAATACAAGAACAGTCCTGATTTGTGGCTACCCCAATGTTGGGAAGAGTTCATTTATGAACAAGATCACTCGTGCTGATGTTGATGTGCAACCTTATGCATTTACAACTAAGTCACTGTTTGTCGGTCATACAGATTACAAGTATCTGAGGTATCAGGTGATAGATACTCCAGGGATTCTGGACCGGCCTTTTGAAGACAGGAATATCATCGAGATGTGCAGTATCACTGCTCTGGCACATCTACGAGCTGCCATACTCTTCTTCTTGGACATCTCTGGATCTTGTGGCTACACTATTGCACAACAAGCTGCACTTTTTCACAGTATCAAGTCTCTTTTTATGAATAAGCCTTTGGTCATTGTGTGCAACAAGACAGATCTGCAGCCATTTGATAGCCTCTCTGAAGAGGACAAGAAGCTGGTGATGGATATGAAAGCTGAGGCTCTGAAAACTTTGGTTGGAGGAGGGGAGGCAACTAATGGAGATGGGGTTCTTCTGACCATGAGTGCATTGAATGACGAGGGTATTAGCGCTGTGAAGAATGCAGCTTGTGAAAGGCTATTGGATCAGAGGGTTGAGGTGAAGATGAAGTCAAAGAAGATCAATGATTGCTTAAATCGGTTCCATGTGGCTTTACCAAAGCCCCGAGATCAGAAGGCAAGGCCACCTTGCATTCCACCTGGAGTTATGGAGAGGATGGCAATGGAAGCTGCAGTGAAAGCAGAAAGAGAGAAGCGAAAGACGGAAAAGGATTTGGAGGAGGAGAATGGTGGTTCTGGTGTCTACTCAGCCAGCTTGAAGAAGCATTATATCTTGGCAGATGATGAATGGAAAGAGGACATCATACCAGAATTTCTTGACGGGCACAATGTTTATGACTTTATTGATCCCGATATTCTACATAGGCTTGAAGAGCTGGAGAGAGAAGAAGGTGGTCGTCTTGCGGATGGTGCTGAGGAAGAGTTTGAGATGGATGGGGAGGAATTGGCACCAGCTGAGAAAGAGGCACTGGCAGAAATCAGGAAGAAAAAGAGCTTGCTAATCCAAGAACACAGGTTGAAGAAAACCACTGCGCAAAGCAGGTCTATGGTTCCAAGGAAGTTTGATAAGGACAGGAAGTTTACGACAGAAAGAATGGGAAGACAATTGACAAAGCTAGGCATCGATCCTTCTGCTGCTATTGAAAGAGCGCGTAGTAAATCCAGGGGCCGGAAGAGGGAGCGTTCTGTTGACGCGGCAGGAGATGGTGATGCCATGGATATGGATGATGACCAGCCTTCCAACAAGAAGCTGCGTGCACTGTCGAGATTGTCTAGATCCAGGTCAAGGTCAAAATCTCGTCCCCCGACTGAATTTGTTCCAGGTGAAGGACTCAGGGATTCCGACCAGAAAAAGAAAGCTATTAAGAAGGCCCATAAATCTCATACGCAGAGGAACAAGAATGCAAAGGCGGGAGAAGCAGACAGACGAATCCCCACTCTCAGACCTAGGCACTTGTTCTCCGGAAAGCGCTCAACTGGAAAGACCGACAGGCGTTAAGTCAATGCAGGTGGTTCGTTTTACAAGTCCTCAAATTTTGCTCATGTCCTTGTTTTTCTGTCTGAATTTTGTCCTCCATTTTCCGTTTCCTCCCCCCTCCCTTGCTTTACCTCAGATATTTAGCTGCATTGTTATATTTTTCGAAAGCCATTTCATTGTAAGACTGTTTGCTATTCAGTATACTTCAATGCTTGTCTGGAGTTTGAAAATTTGTTTTCTTGGAGTTAGAATTTTGTGCTGCAGAATGTTTTCTGATTTATGTAACTTGAATGACTATACTGGGATTTGCATAGTGTCTGATGTCCTGACTTCGCATGCTCCCCAACAAGTTAAATTTCGCATTGTGATGCTATTTTGCCAAGTGATCAGGGATATGTGGAATTTGCATGTGGCCGCGAAATTTTTCTACAAAGGAGGCTTGATCCAGGAGTAGTCACTAGGTTGAATCTTTAATCGCTACTGTGGAGGCTGCACGATTCTCCCCTTTACAGTCGTTTCATTACAGCCCCCCTTTGCCCCCCCCCCGGTTTTATGACCCCGTTCCAGGCATAACCCGAAATCCTGTTATAGGAATCCTTGTCACTTACTAAGCAGCGAATTGACGTGCTTTCGGGAAGGGGAGTACGGGGTGTATGTAAACATGGTTTTTCTCCTTGAACTCCCAGGGTTCACCACGCATGACTAATTGGTGTTTTCTTTCTGTTTTGTCGTCGGGAATTGGCCTGGTTCGGACTTCTGGTCGATTTTTGATGCATAATTCTTCCCCTTTCTGTGCTACGGAGTGTAGTTCTGGTCTCTTGAAGTATATGCTCGATTGTATTCTCTTTGTAATGCACGTTTTCCAATCCAAATTGACCCACAACGTCAAATTGTCAAAAATAGTACCCGTATTATTACGGTGCGTCAAAAAATATTACAGTACGGCGTCGCAAGGGTTAAGAAGAGGTAATAGTAAACATAAGTTATACTACAAAATTAAAATGGGTCCTGCTATTTTACTTGGAATATGAGGACGCAACAACATTTATTTAAACGTGTCATAGGGCAAAATGCCCAAGACACGTCTTAATAGTAACATCCTATGTAACATGTTCTCATCCGAAATTAATAGTAAAGTTTATGCCTATAGATTGGAAGTAACCACCGCGCACATAATCTTAAATCACTCCCTCAAGGGTATGGATATCAGTTTAAGTATAAGAGTGGCGTCAATATTTCAATTGGACTGCATTTTCACATATGATTTTTTAAGAAATATTCTAAAAAAGAGATTGGTATATCATATATGTCCCTATTAGTGAAGATTTTGTGTACTTGCATATTTGTAATGTTATGATGTATTCAATCGTAATATTAAGTTTCTTGATAAAAATTATGCACATAATAACAAGAGTAGAAAATAATTGACCCTTATCTCAAATTGTGTTCTTTATAGCATGTTCTCCATCAAAATATCAAATCAAATTTGCGTTGATTTTCTATCAAAAATTGGAAATACAAGAAATATTAAAGCAGAAAAATGCACTGACCAGTGAAGAGTAACGAAACGTTATGATATCAAACCTTACCATAAGGGTAAGAATTTCTTAACTTAAATAGATAATTTTGTTAATCAAAATTATGTGATTAAGGGCACTTATTCACATACCTTTAAGAACAAAGTACATAAATATTCACATACCATCTAAATCGATTTCATGCAACATATTATAATTAATTAATTGCAATTATGTACATTACTTTTCAATATAAATATGTGTGATTATCTCCTAGGAGGGACATACAAATTAAACATTTCAACTTAATACTTTGGTTGCAGCTTAATCAAAATGGTGAGAGTTCGTTCCTTGCTAATCAAATGATGTTCTCTTACTATCGGATGGTATCAAATTTGAGTATTATCATATTCGCATCTAATTTTAGCTTAATCGTTTTCTAAAATTAGTTATTAGCTTGCATCTTAATTTTTACATTTGTACACCGAACAATTAGCACACTTCCAAGTGAGTGGAGTTCTATAGTCTCTGATGCTATCTTTTTGCATTAGTACTATTCAGTAAAATCTTGAGTTAGTTGATTTATTTCACTTGTCGATTTTTGAAAAATTATTTGTTTCTTTTGATAATTGATTTCATGTTATATATTTCTTCTCAACAGGATTACAAATTCTTTGGTTTACTGCTTTCTGCCTTAACAATTACCAATTTCCTAGTCTCAAGCCATGCCATTAGAGTTGGTGTCGCGACATCATCTGATTCGTCTATTAGCGTGGTCGATTTTGGTGCCATCGGAGATGGAGAACATGACGACACACAAGTATAATTCTTACATTTTCATCCTCAATTTAACAACAACCACAAACAGAATTACTCAAAAAATTCAACTTTTTACAATACTCAATTTTTTTTTACGAAACTTGTTGTAGGCATTTTTGAAGGCGTGGGAAGCCGTATGTAACGCTGAAGGTGACACTGCCACTCTAAATGTACCAGGAGGAAAGACATTCTTACTCAACGTAATCGCGCTTAAGGGTCCCTGCAAGTCCAATAACATTAATCTTAAGGTAACAATTCGACTTAATTGCTTAATAACGCGAACACCGTAATTTCATAAATAATTTATATTTGTATCTATTTGAGTGTAAGTACATTATTGAGTCACATTTCATAATGTCGTGATAAATTCAGTATATATTCAATGAGTTGACGATTTCTATGAATCGAATGGTGTAAACAGATTCAGGGCAAAATCGTGGCACCCGACAATTTAGGTGCTTGGAAGAACTGCGATAATACTTGGATCGATATTAAATACGTTGATGGTCTCACCATTGATGGACGAGGAGAAATTGATGGCAGAGGCCAAATTTAGTGGGATGCAGCGCGAGATGTATACATACCTCTGCTTTATCTCTAAATATAAACTTTTATTATTGAGAAATCATCTCACACGAGACATTATTACAAATGTTTAAGTCTAATTATGACTTTGTACTTATTATTGTTTGTATTCATCATTTCAGGGAGGAAATACGTGCAACCGTCGTCCTGCGGTAGGAATTAGTTTCTCGATCGAGCTAATAGAATATTGATAACGAAAATTTTATTATCATCACGATTAATTATAGCGATTTAACATTGGTTGATTTTGGTTAATTTCAGGCTCTAAGTCTCGGAAATTGCAAGGGAATGCGTTTAAGTGACATTACACACAAGGATAGCCCCGGAAATCACATTTCTATACATGGTTGTGACAACTCTGTCGTAACAAACATTAAGATAATTGCACCCAAAGATAGTCCTAACACTGATGGTATCGATATTTCTTCGACAAAGAACGTCCAGATTTCCGACTCCATCATAGGAACTGGTAAGTAAATCCAATTTACGATTATATTATGATCGAGTCATCGTATTTGTGACTTTTCTTACGATTTTGTAATAATTGTAGGTGATGATTGTATCGCGATTGGGTCAGACACATCGCAACTCAACATAACAGGAATTATGTGCGGACCTGGTCATGGTATAAGGTTTGTACTAATACCATTCAACATTAACAATGCTACATTTGAATCTAGGGTAAAAATTTGAAAGAAAAAGTCAGCAATTTTTTACTCTTATGATGCAGTATTGGAAGCTTAGGGAAAGGCGGAGGCGAAGCTAAAGTTGAAGATATACATGTGAAGAATTGTACATTCAGGAACACTCTATGTGGAGCACGAATCAAAACATGGCAGGTAAATTTATACATACGAGTCCAATTGTCTAAGCGAGATTCTATACTAAAATCAATTGGCATGAACCCCACCAGGCCAGTATCCCGACTCGTGGGATTGAGTCAAATTGACCCCTAATGTTTCAATTTCTGATGTGGGACAATGGTTCACGTATATGCTTAAATATATCGTATTATATTGACGTGTGTCATTTTTTGTATATAGGGTGGAAAGGGCTATGCAAGGAAAATCACCTATGATCAAATCCGTCTAGATGGTTCTAATAATCCCATTATTATTGACCAGTATTATTGTTCCAGTAATTGTAAAAATGATCTGGTAAATCTAATTGCAATTGGTTCTCTTTTCCTACAAATTCAAATGATTTGTAAATTATTCTGACATGTAATGTGTGAATGATGTGATGACAGTCGTCATCGGCGGTGGCGGTTTCCGACGTGAAATTCAGTGGGTTCCGGGGAACATCAGCAAGTGATATAGCAATAAATTTGAACTGTAGCAGCGCTATCCCATGCAGACACATTGAGCTGGAAGATGTGGATATTAATCCTGCAAGTACAAACCACCAAAATTATGTTACATCTTCATGTAAGAATGTTCAAGGGACAGCTAAGTCAGTTATACCAAAAGTCCCCTGCATTTCTAGCAATTAGGACTTCGAAGAGCAAGAGTGTGGTGGGTAGCAAACCTTGATCGGAATATCGCCAACAATATATAGGACTATTTACTATATATTGCACACAAGTGATTTTGTTAGAGACATTTTTTTAGTTATTTTGCACCATTGACCATAGTTAAGTTTAGAGGTCAGAGCATGGGGCTTCCAATTTTTTTGCCGGCCGGCCTATTTGTGGTTCAAATCATTTTCCAATTATAAATTATATGGTGCTTAATCATTTTCCCATTAATAATTTATAATACAATATTTCACTCATAGACTCATAGTTACATACTTACATTTTTTTTTTTTTTTTTTGGTACAAAGTAGCAGCTAATGCTGTGGGGGTGGGGGTATGAGGATTTGAACCCGAAACAACACTCAGGCAGCAGGTTAAGTTCTTAACCAGTAGGCCAACCTTGATCCTCACATACTTACATTTGTGCTTGTTTGGTTTAAGTGTTTATAGCCATTTTAATTCAACTAGATTTAACAACGTATATTTGAATACGAATGAGAATGCGTTAACTAAGTATATCAATCAACTCTTAGTTAAGAAATTCATGTGTCCATTCTCGTATATTAACGATCCTATACTACTCCGCCCTACCCATGGCCGGGACTTTCATGTGTGTCAGTGTTGGTTAAATTCACGTGTCCGTTCTCGCGGCAAGCCTTGTATCCCCGTGTCCAAGCTTCTTGGTACGATGCCGAGCTAAGACAAATGATTGGTTTCTGCTTGTAGAACCTTTTTTGTTTATTTAAATTCATTGGCCTGGTTTGGTTAAGACTAAGAAATGTTGGATTGAAGTTTCATGTATGGTTCAAAAACTTCATACGTCTTCACGTTAAATTAGGCTGTACCACTTCACTTCCTTTTTTTTTTTTTTGTATAGATAAGTTATCCGTTATCGACTTATTGGCCTCGGAGAGTCAGCCGTTTGTGAAGTTTAGTGATTACTAGGGCTACCAATTTATTGAAATAGATCACGTAAAATTATTGTCGTTTTTTGTTTGTGGACTTTTCGTAACTAGCATATCACGACACAATATGCAATTGAGCATATTTTATTTTCCTCAATTATTGCAATAACAAGCAGCCATCTACTACTGTAGGCAGATAATAACACCATACAAACATATAAAGATGGGCGTGGAAAAATGAGTAACGACTAACGAGACGTCATTCTTAAGATACAAAACACTACACGTAAAAGGGATTATCTTGGACCAAAATTTCTACAGATGGGAACTATCAAGCTTGAGGAACACACTAATGGCTTACACACGAACTATGACCGAGAGAAGGAGCTCAAGGCCTTCGATGATACAAAGATGGGGGTTAAAGGAGTGGCAGATTCGGGGGCGAAAACGCTTCCTAAGATGTTCATTAGACCTTCTGATGAGCTCTCAGAGGAGCTGAACACTCCTTGTGTTACACTCCAAGTTCCAGTGATAAGTTTAGATGGCATCATTGGAGGTAAAGACGGCCGCGACGAGATTGTTGAACAAGTGCTTTCTGCGTCAGAGAAATGGGGTTTTTTTCAAGTGGTTGATCATGGAATTCCATTAAAAGTGTTGGATATGATGTTGCAGGGGATTCGTATGTTTCATGAACAAGATGCCGAGGTTAAGAAATTGTTGTATGCTCGTGATATGATGAAATCAGTTGTGTTTGGTAGTAATTATGATCTTTACTATTCACGGGCTGCAAATTGGAGAGATACTTTGGCTATTACTAGTTTATATCCTGGTTATCTTGACCCTGAAGATTTACCCGAAATATGCAGGTATATTTTGTCTCAAAGTGCGTAAAATGTTTAGACTTTTGGTTGAGATGATCTGTTTTGGTATCGGAATGATATATATAAGGTGTAAATACTAAACAGGCATGTGCTTACATCATCTGAATTTAAATCGCTAGTTTAGACTTTCGTTGAAATAGTTTATTTATAAACTAATGCGACAAGTGTATGTGTGGTTATTGTCGAAACTGAGTTAGTCCATACTGTAGAATAATGTCTAAACATAACGGTATGATTTTAGTCGAAATCGAATGTGTCTATATATGATCATGAGAAAAGTCTAAGAAACTTTTGTTGCAGGGATGTAACTATGGACTATATTAACCATATAATGAAGCTAGGTGACATATTACTGGAGTTACTATCTATGGCACTTGGACTCAGACCAGGGTTTCTAAAAGAAGAAACTGAATGCAACCAGGGTTGGTCCCTCTTGAACCATTACTACCCTGCTTGCCCTGCTCCGGAGTTGACATTAGGAACCAGCAAACATTCTGACCCAACATTTCTCACAATTCTTCTGCAAGACCATATTGGTGGTCTGCAAGTGCTTTATGAGAATCAATGGGTTGATGTTCAGCCGAATCCTGGCGCCATTGTCGTAAACATAGGTGACATTCTGCAGGTTTGATGTTATTTATCAGTCATTTCTAAGTTAATCTCAGTTTACTAGTATCTGTTTAAACTGTTTATAACTTGTATAAGGAATAATATTCCTAGTAAATATTATTGTTAATATTGTATCTATAATTTAGGATGATATTTATTTGTTATT
>JBBYHQ010006820.1:0-11269 GCA_038382645.1 Spergularia azorica | reverse complement strand
TATGAGTAATAAAATAGAGTTATAACCAAGTTCATATAACAACTCGTGCAATTTTGCACGGGCTAATAAACTAGTTAATCTAAGATTTGTAAAAGGGTTACTTTATAAATTTTAGCTAATTTTATATGATGCGATCCTCCAAAATCATAAATAATGTGATTTGTAATACTAAATTAATACAATCATTAAAAGTATAATCATGGTCACAAGCAATGTAAGAATATCAGAGTTACTTTGTAGCACAAGATAATGCTTTCTCAATAAATTATTGAGAGACCGTCTTTCATGATACTGTGCATTTTCAATACGTATACATACGATTACAAGATACACACATCTTATTAGATATCACCCCACTATAGAAATGTTGTTCATGAGTCACAAACTCATAATGAGTAGGGTGAACAAAACCACAAAAAGAACTATAGAGTGAGTGAGTGTGTGAATAAAATGTGACCCTTTAAACCCGGAGGTGGTGGATACTATGAGTTATGACCCAATTGAAATATCCATGGACCACGTACCATGATGGGTCCGGTCCATATATAGATGCATATATACGCACACACACACATAAGACGTACATCGGGTTGAGGATGAATGAAGGTGACAGAGAGATCCACTTCATAGCTTTTTGGATCGTATTTTGTACGGGTGGGTCCTCCCTTTGCCGCCCATCCGGGTATCAACCCGACAATATGGGGCCCATTGCTTTTCATTTTTCCTCTCTTTGGGTCCTCTTCTCTCATCACCTCCCCACTAATTTCATAGATTTTTTTATTAATTGTCAAAATTAAATTTTTGAAGAAAATGTAGATATCTAGTGCAAAACATAAAAGGAGATAAACAAATATTTTATGGTTTTATTAGAAAATGAAAGGCTAATTAAACTAATGGTTGATGCATGATTTTGTTTACATGAATACCAACAAATTCTACAAAGTTCCGTTTTAATTTGTTACAAAGGAGCATCTTATGTTGCGTTGGTAGCGATTGATATGAGGATCGAAACTTGAGATAACCTTTGAAGAAGTTAATTAAGTTTTTAACAATTATTACACCAACCTTATCTCTCTCCTACATCAATTATAATTATATGTACTATATACTAGTAGACAATATTTTTATTGCTTACATACACCCTCCTACCCACTAAGATTTCCCCCTTTCGTTTTCAGTTTTGAGTAGCTATGTTCGGAGCTACTTCTAGAACAAATGAAAGACCCGCTTACCTTAAAATAAAGTGGAGTTGGTAGAATGCAATGCAGAATAGAATATGTACTAATTTTTACAACAAGTGAATGATTCATTAGGTCTAAAAGTAGCTTCGAACATGCCTAACCAAAAACTGTTTTCTAAATGGGGAGATCATTTTGGATAGGAGGGAGTATATCGTAGACCTTTAGCATACTCTGTATAGTGTATCATAAGCTAATTTAGTAATTTACTATCGTAGATCCGTATACGACACTAGATCACTACTAATGGAGATTTGCACCCTTAGAGCTAGCTAATAGCTTGCTTTACAAAGGCATAATTAGGGACTTGAACATAATGACGAAGATAATAATGTGGATCAATGCAATAAGAATCGAAGATTCGTCAAAAGGCATGCAATCTTAACTTAATTAGTACTTAAGTGTAGATATTGACTATAAAAATTAAGGAGCCAAAATATTTTAGGTGTCAGACTGTCAGCACCTTACGACAAGATCAAGCATCAAACTGTATAATCAATGACGAATTGAAGAACATACATATGACTGTGGTGGCTTAGTCGTAGATCCAATTATTTACGTTAAACTTTTCGTTTCATCATTTTAATTAGTTCGAGACACCTTGACATTTTAGATCAGTAGTTGATTTGAAATACTCTATGTAATTAAAGTCAATTATATGAACAGTTATACATTAGTTGAACTACGTGATTGAATTGAGACGACTTTCTATTGTACAAAGTGGACTTTCTCCTCTTTGTAATTGTACTCAAACCCGTGTGTAATTTCACATACCTTGTTCAATACTAATTAACACATACTTCGTATTTAATGTATGCTTATTAATATTTTACGTACATCAAATGTATTATATAGGTCAGTTTCTTAGTGTTGGACCAACCGACCAGGGGTGCTTACATGAAAAATGAAAAGCAGCATTATGCAAAACAGAGTTGCACTACTCTAATAATTACTTATCATTTTGTGTAGTTAATACAACAATAATTACTCCGTTCTTAACAAGTATTTACGTCGCTAAGAAGAAAAACCAGATGATGGATTTGAGATTGTGTTTTCCAAAGTGGACTATAACATTAATGGATTAGATAAATCTACCAAACATTAATTGCTTTTGTACAATGCCCAAACTTGAAAGTTACACATGAAGATCGACAATAAACATCGACGCGTGGATAATGCAATTAGATAAATCTACCATCGTTTGGTCCAAATTAGTTACGTTCGATATTGACCTAATGTAATCATTTTCATACAACATACGATAATCGAGCTTGATCTGATTTTTCACTTTCAAAATAATTAATACAAAAATGCAATGAATTGAACTATCATATATTCATAACTAACTTCGAATAAAACGCTTAAAGTAGTCATTGTCATGTGGTTAATTAAAATGTAAAATTGCCATATCAATCAGAAGTCTAAATTGATTAATTAGTTGATTAGTTAGCCGGGTCGTCTCACTCATCAGATAGCCATATCAATCAGAAGTCTAAACAGATAGCAACCTAACTAATCAACTTCAAAGTATAAATTAATTAGTTGATTAGTTAGGTTGCTATCAATCACCTGGGTCAATTATGTAACTACGAGAATTTACTTTCGAAAATCAAATACGAACAAGAAACAAAAACAGAAATTAGTGGGGACTGATTGCCAAATTAAACTGTAGCAAGTCGAAATCAGATAGTAGTTGAAGAAGATAACTCTTGAAGATTACAGTTGCTTCAAATTGACATTGGTAAAATGATGCATGACACATTGAACAATCGAAAGAAAGCAAACAAATAAAAGATTATATTCATTATTACTAATAAGGATCGATCATGATAAATTGATAATCGATCACTCACTCAACTTGCTTTTTAAGGCTGTTAAAGATTCGAGAGTGGGGTAATATTTCACGATGCATGGGTTAGGCAGCATGAAATGTGACATTACAAGTTACATATGCTCCTTTTTATCTCTGCTTTAAATTGCCCGAAACCTTGCTATCATGCATGTCAATGCAAACATTCTTATTCACTAACAAATCTAGATTACTTGGACTGACTTCGTAACCAATTATTCCAACTCGATTGAAAGTCGAAACTAAATAATGAAGAAGTATCGTTGACTTGGGCCTTGTAAGACATCAGTTTTGCCGTTCTTTATGCTCGTAGTTAGATAGAACCTTTTTTAGATTCATCGAATTGAACTCGGTAAGACGGTAAACTAGGGGAATGAGATCGAGTTGAAAAAAAAAAAAAAAACATGATCTAGCAAATTGTGTTTAAAATAACTTTAGATTTTATGTTGTCATGTTTACTTTAATTACTTATTACAGGACTTACAAGATGTCTGTTCCTTGTTTACTAATGATTGGGGATTAGTATGTACGAAAAACTCATCATGTATTCATGTATATATATTATCATGACTTGAATTGCCAATCTTCTCTGAAGACAAAGACTTTGACTTACGTACAGTTCATGATTCATTATTAACATTTCACCTAATAAAGTAATCATGCATGCAATACCATGCGCTTACTACATCGATCTAATTGAATTATTCGGCATAATTCAACCAAATATGTTCGATCTAATATTAACTGTATTCGTATTTAAATTATAATGACCAAAACTTAGAATTTGGTTTAAATTGTCGTTTTTAAACTGAATCATACATGTGCTTAAACAAAGTTTCTAAACGCTAAATATCCAAAAACAAACCGACGAGTTCGAAATTGAGCTGATCCAACTCAGGCATAATATGAAGGGTGTCTGATCCCCAACTAACTCTTTGATTTCAGTTACCTCAATTTATCTATTTTTGGACCACAGTTATAAATATTTTTGTCACTGATAAGTCGAAATCAGAGTGTCCGAAATTTTCAAAGCGTGTGACATTGCTGGGCTTGGATACCACTCTTCAAGTCGACGTGTTGTTTTCAATGTTCCACTTATCATTAAATTGAGCTACAATTGTCCACAAAATGAACAGCTGATATTCTTAAAAACAGACATTATTTGGAAGATAACATAAGCTGGCGTAGGGTCGATCCATGACCTTAGCTTCAGATCACAAATGATGAACTTTAATTTTAATTAATTGTCCTGCAAAATGTTTCCTAAGGACGACTTAATAGTTACTAACGTACTATATAGTTTATTGCATACACATTTTCGAACCGTTGTTTGAATTATCACACACTTTAGTAAACTGAAAAAACAAAAATGGGCATGTCATATTTTTTGTCAACTTTTTCCGTAACAACAGCTAAACATAACATTTCATGGTATAATAGTTTAATTTATAGCAAGAGAAATTAATTTAAGACGTTCGATACATACTATACTAGTATAGTTTTTGTATAAAAGGTCAACGGGAATCCGCGAATGAAGGTTCTTGCGAAAAAACTTAGATAAGGGAAAATGACATTGATTCTCTATGAGTCTAGGCTAGCCAGTCTACATGCAAGATCTTGTACAATGTGCTCTCTCACTACTGAAAGTATAATGTCCTATGTAAAAAATATTGCCGGCCCGGCCGACGGCCGGTAAAAGTCAATGATCATCTATATATTAATCTAGGTCAATTAAGTAACAATCATTAATCAAATCAAGTAAGTAGCAGAGATCTTGGATGTTTTGATGTTGATGAGCAACATAAAACCTAGAAAAGAAGCTGTCAGAAGATCATTTTTGGGATCTGATTGTAACAACTTACTAGGGGACAAATTTCCCATGTGGTCGAACACCTACAATTATAAGTTCATCGACTCTTTTTTTTCGTAGGTGGATTACATACCTTAAAAAGAGGGTAATGGAACTAGGATCGAATATGATCAACATCTTATCCCATTTTCAAATTATGATTAACTAATTGTTTGTAGTATTGGTTTCGGATTGTACGTGGACGAAAATGGAACGAGGCTCATCGACAAAAAATCTCCTAAATTTTGTTGGGTTTGATGGTTCTAATTGGTTATTTTCACAGGTTCAAACAAAAGTCACGTGATATTCTGTCTCTCCAAATAACCCTCTCCGACATTTTATTTTCCTTATTCCCCTACAGTTGAGGTCGACGACGTTCAACCAATTTTTCCTAAACAACAAAAGATTGAAATGAGGTACCTAAAACACAAAGTCTCTAACAAGATCTTAATTCTATGTTTTTGTAGTTGAGGTGATGTGCCTCAAATACTTGGGCCTATGGTATGGACCAAAGGGTCAGAAGAAGATACATATGGCTCGCTTGTAAGGTAACATACTGACCCAAGTATCCAACATTGATGTGGTCGTGACTTTGTTTGCACACGTGTGTACCAACAAATTATGGACCAACTCTGGCACGTGGGCTTGTCCTTGTCACTGGGCCACCCACGTGGGCTGGCTATTGGTTTCTAAATCACACTTATTTGTTGGGCCTACCTATTAAGATTTTGTCAGTAAGTTTATGCCCGACTTTATAGCCGGGTCATTTTGGTCGGGTTAACAGAGTGGGCCTATTTTATGGGCTTGTATATGTGTGAATGTTTGGACCGAACTCAAAAGAGTAAGCGTTACGGTCCATATGTTCTTTTAATTGACATTTGTATGTAGGATTGGACAAGAAATGTCTTTTTTGATGGGCCAATTTCAGGACCTGTAAGCTCACCAAAAGTCGAAAAGAGTCCAGCGAATAAGATTGATTTAAACGAGTTTCCAACCACGCCATTGGTACGATAATGTAACGAAGTTTTTAAAACGAGTAAGTTAACCTTACGTGTTTTCTTCTGAAAAGTAACTCAGTACAATGTCACTTTTTATTTCAAATGTTGGCTATGCGTAGTAAGTCGGATACTCAAATATCATAGTTGGATCAATCCGTTTTAAACTCGCAGAAAATAAGGCTCGAAAAAGGGTTATTTTCGTAGAGCCAAGGAGAAAGTAGTATAGATCAATTGTCATTTCTTAATAATAACTCCAATAAATTGAGATAGAAAGCGATAATAAACATGAGGATGAAATTAAGGATTGTCTCCCATATAACGATTAATGTGGGAGTAAAAAGTTAAGCTAAGGTCGTATATTCTTCGTCGCACATACAATATACTTTAGTGTTTTCGGTCTCAATTCTCATTTCCCCATCAAAACAATTGAGAAACGACACGACAATAGTGGGATAAGTGTATTGAGTGAATATGAGAGGAGCGTTTAAAAGATTGAACGAGGAATATACTCTGTGATGTGTTATTATGCGTTATCTTATGTTAGTGGCACACCTAAATTTTAGAAAATGAGGGACAAAACATACTATTATTGTCAATAAGATTGTTTGTTTTGCATGCTAATAATGATGTTGTAAATAGTCATTTTATGGTCGATATATGTAAGTAGTGGGATTCAGAATTGAGTCATTTTCAAACAAACAATGAAGTGAACTTCTGTCTTTTTACGCATTTGGTCGGTTTGAGAATCGAGTCATTCTAAACAAACAACTGCATTTACCAAACAGACTCGATAGCGATTACGAAAAAAAAAAGTAGTGTGGTTTGACTTGCGTGGATATCTACGATTGGTTTTGAGGAATTAATCAAGGATAATAATTTTAGTGCTATGAGTGGAAGAATATGACGAAGACTTGGTGAGTTTACTTACAAACGACTTTGTTGAGTTGTTTGGAGGAATTGACACCTACGTAACAAGTGGCTGGTTTCGCTTTGATGATACGAATTTAGCGAAAGCCACTACTACTACCGCTTACATCTTTTCACTTAGCTCATTTTTTAGAACACGTTCGTTGGTTTAATTTTCTTATAAAACAAATGATAATCGCACTGGAAAGTCGATTGCCACCTTTTTTTGGGCTCTCTAAAGTTATTCTATAAGTAGTTGCTAATTGGTGAAATGGTTTGTGCCATTCGATTCATTTCGAACATATCGAGAGAAGTACAAAATGAACTGGGTATTCCTGATAAATATTAACATTCTCGTATTAGAATCGAACTTTCGATTTTAGTTAACTCAGTTTTTTTAATTTAGTAGTGACCACGTCACCAAGATTTAAGGGTATGCCGCTAAGTAATAATGTGTGTATTCTTCAACTTCTTGGCCAATTCCAACAGTAATAAGACTAGTTATGGATCACCAAGCAATGAAAAAGAACAAAAACACTTTTTGTTGAACTAATACTCCGTAGTAGGTTAGAAGCTAAAACACATTAATCACCTTTAATTTGTAAGTCCTTGGTTTCATGCAGTATTGGTCATCTGAAATTTATCTTTTCAACTTTGAGTATCACTATTGCGTACCTCTAAATAGCAGGCAGGGCTCAAATAGGTTATCAACTCTTAACAAATTATTGTGTAAGTAGTGTAACATTACTCTATAGTATACTTGATGCAACAGTATTGCATTATTAGATAATGCGTAATGTAGTAGGTAAGAATCGCCATTCTGAGTTCAATCACTTATCGTCTTTTACTAAACGTTTCAACGAGTGTGTGAACTTTATTTTATGGATTACCCCTGAAAATTAAAATTATCGTCGTAATGGACTTTAAAGTATAATTGCATTTTTGACACTAAATAATGATACTTGGGTTGATGAATAACCCAATATTAATCTAAATTTCCTTTATTAGCAAAGTGTACCTCCCACTGTTGGCCCTTTTAATTGTGGGCCTCGGGTAGTTGCTCACCTCGCATATGTTCAAGGACGGGATCGTACCGTTCCGCAGAATTCCAACAGGTTTAACTAGTTGAACTAACTTGTCCACTAGAAGTGAGAGTATACTCGTATAGGATTGTTTTGACAGAGTTTAGAGGTTTTGGACTTTTGGGTGTAACTGTTGCCAATGTATTAAAATCGGCTTTCACGGTTCAAGCTTTCAAGGACTATTTTAAATTTTTTTTTAGATTGTTATTGACATTAAAATTCAACCGAATGGTTTTGCTTGGTGATGTTATATTGTGTCATCTTAATAACCCTTGCACAAAACTTTCATCTTACAAGAGTGATTGATTGTTTCACGCTATTGCACTTACATTTCCAATACTCACAATCTCATCTTCAAAACTTACAAGTATTTTGAAAACTAACGCGATTATATATTGGGAATCAGTTTCACGCTATTACACTTATATTTCCAAATCTAACAATCTCATCTTCGAAACTTTACAAGTATTTGAAAATTACACGATTTCGCAATGTAATCAGCTCGTGTCATAATTGTAGTAGAAAAACATGAGTCGATACCATAAGAAGGAAACAAAATTAAAAGAGGCAAGAAAGACTACAATTAAAACCAAACAAATCCCACTACAAATAAGAAACCCTAGTAAATGAGCAAAACCACTTCCAAAGATTTCCGTTTCTTAATCGCGTTTGAGCCAGTCAATTTTCCAACACACAAAAAAAAGGAAAACGAAAAATCAAACTCTCTTGAAACGCGTCATTTCGACACGTAAGACCCAGCCCAAAAAACCACCTAACTGAAATGACCAAAATACCCCTCACATCATCCCTTCATAAAAACCCTTAACCCATGGTCATTTTCGTCATAAAAAAATTGCATTTAAACAGCCAAATCATGGTACTCCATATTCAATTCAATCCCATATAATTTTAATTTATTTTTTAAATTAAAAAAAAAAAGAGGATAATAAAACCAAGAGAAACGGCTATATCTTCCCTAAAAATCCTGAATAAAGTCTTTTCCAACTGCGTCCCATTATCAACAAATTAGCCAGAGAGAGGAAAAAAAAAAATACCCTTCTCTTTTTTTCCCCCTCTCTTTCTCTCTCCTCATTCTTCAATCAATTTAATTTCCTTGTATCTTCTTAAATAAGCCACATTTTTATTAGACACCATACAAATTCCATTACCCTTATATAATTCCCACTCCCAAATTACTCTAATTTGAGTTTATTTTGTCCCAACTAAAATCAATTTTTTTTGGGGGAAAATTAAAATTGAATTAAAATTAAAATCGCAATCTCACCCACATCTGATTGGAGTTTCAGAATTAAATTTTGAGAGTAGAGTTTTTCTGGGTTTTTGATTTTATTTGGTGGGCTGTAATTTTCGTGGGTTGAGATTGAGTTTTTTTACCATAAAGTTTGAATCTTTTTTACCCACAAAATTAGAAGAATAATAATAATGTCGAATAAATTAGGCACTGCGAAAGATTTGGCTGAGAAAATGCTGTTGATGGCGGAACAAGGCGGTCATTATTGTTCTAAAAAAACTGATAATTTATGCAAAGATTGCTGTTGCCAGGTAATTTTTCCTGTTCAATTCAATTTTTTTTATTGTGATCTGAATTTTTTTTGATTATTTTTTGTTTGTTATGATATTCTTATTATAAATTAGTAATTTGTAATTTGTTTGATTGAATGGTTGGCGGTTTGTGATTGTTTTTTTCTGGGGGAGGTTTGGTATTTTTTTTGTTGGTTTATGAGTGAAAAAATTCAAATTTTGTATGAATTTTGTGTGAGAATGGTGTTTTTTGTGGGTCGACATTGAAGTTTTTGCAGGGAATTTGATGATTGATTAAAGTTTATGGTTAATGTGGATATTTGTTTGGATCTGATAAAGTTGTTGTTGCTTTTAATGTGAATTTCCATTGAATTTCATGTTTTTCTTCAGATTATATGAGAGTTTTTTTGTGGGTGGTTGCGAAAAATTGATGTTGATCTAGGATTTTGTCGTGTTAATGAAGGAATTGATTGAAAGATGGGATTTTTATGATGAAATTGGTGTAAAAATTGGGTGTTTTGTTTTGTTATGCTTGTGTTTTAAGCTTTGATGAATGTTGTGGAGGTTTTGGGGATGGTGTCAATGTTGTTTGATTGGGTTGGTGGTTGAGCAAATGACTGATGGATTGCGGTTTTGTGTTTTCGTCTAACAGTCGAGCAAATCGAGGATTTCGAGATTATGCTGTGTTTTGCGAGGGTTGGATTTGAAGATGTGCTTGTTCCTGTTCTTGATTGTACCAATGTGCACCCTTGGTGTGTATTTACATGGGCAGAAGATTACGTACTTTCTTCGACCTTTGTGGGAGAAGCCTCCTAGACCTTTTAATGTAATCCCACATTATTACAGTGAAAATGTGACCATGGAGAATTTATGCAAACTTCATGGTTGGAAAGCTCGAGATTACCCTAGACGTGTTTTCGATGCTGTTTTGTTCAGCAATGAGGTGGATATTCTTACTTTGAGATGGCAGGAGTTGTACCCTTACATTACACAGTTTGTCTTGCTGGAGTCTAATTCGACATTCTCTGGGTTGCCGAAGCCTTTGGGGTTTGCTGCCAACCGTGACAAGTTCAAGTTTGTTGATCCGCGGCTGACTTATGGAACCATTGGAGGACGGTTTAGGAGGGGGGAGAACCCTTTTGTTGAGGAAGCTTATCAGCGTGTAGCACTAGACCAGCTTCTGAGGATAGCGGGAATTTCTGATGATGACTTGTTGATAATGTCTGATGTTGATGAGATTCCTAGCAGGCACACTATCAATCTCTTGAGGTGGTGTGACGATATTCCTGATGTTCTTCATCTTCAGCTTAAAAACTACATCTACTCCTTTGAATTTCTTGTGGATAACAACAGTTGGAGAGCTTCAATCCACAAGTATCAGACAGGGAAGACAAGGTACGCCCATTTCAGGCAAACGGATGATCTCCTGGCTGATGCTGGGTGGCATTGTAGCTTTTGTTTCCGGTACATCAGTGAGTTTATATTCAAGATGAAAGCTTATAGCCATAATGATAGAGTGAGATTTTCTCACTACTTGAATCCAAAGAGAATTCAGAAAGTAATCTGCAAAGGGGCTGACTTGTTTGATATGCTACCTGAGGAGTACACATTTAAGGATATCATTGGGAAGATGGGTCCTGTTCCACATTCTTACTCTGCAGTTCATCTGCCATCCTTCCTTTTGAATAATGCCGATGATTACAAATTTCTGTTGCCTGGGAAATGCACAAGAGAAGGTGAGTGACATCTGAAGCTGGCAGTGGTTTTACTCAGTTGCAGCTTGTTGGGCTCCTCGAAGTGGTGTT
>JBBYHQ010006729.1:0-11276 GCA_038382645.1 Spergularia azorica | reverse complement strand
GATTCTACCGTATCCTGAGGCACAACACCTATAACACTCCGAAGACTTGCAAGAGTGACTTCACTTGTGTCTTGGCCATCAATTTTTATCTGAAAAATTATAGAAAATACAATAAGATTAAGACTTAGGACAAGTTGAAGTAACAATGAAGCAAAACTGAAATTTAAAAATATATACAGAATGATCAGTGACACACAAAACTAAAAGCCAGAGCAGAACATGGGACACAAGCACACTCAGAAAACAATGACGCATCATCAGGAGAAAAAAAAAATCTATCAATGACATCTTTGCCAGAAAATTACTAGTGCAAAATTCTAAGTTTTCTTATAATACATTTTGAAGATATTGTCGCGTGGGTTCATAACTATCTAGGTGTAACTGATGCACTATCAAGAAGGCAATTATGTACTTTCTATTCCAGATGTGATTATTACATTTCCTATACTAGGTGATTGATTAACTTCTACGTGCAAATTATGTACTACAGTAATTATCCAATTGAAGTACGTCCTTTTTATGGCAGCATGTTGCTTTTATTTAGTACTAATAACAGATATATACTACCTCTATCCGACCATATATATTTAGCTTAACCCGAGCATATATGTAAACAGCCATCTTATATAGAATATATATGAGAACCCATTCAGGCAATAGATAAGACTGATCAGCGATTCATAATGGCCCAGTATCAATTCCAAATAACACAATAATACAATTTTGTCCAAAAGACAGGCTGCATCCAAAAATCTGACAAATTCCTTCATCTTTCGTGCTACAACTTCTAACTCGCACCCCATGCCCCCCTCATCCCTATTTCTTTCTCCTCTAAATTCTCCTTACCACCTTCGCTAACAAGGCTCCCAAATCTGAAAATGCTCATCCTAATTCCCTTGCCCTTGAGCTATAAGCTAGAACCTCCATGTGTTCTGGGAACTCTCCTCAACTCCTTTCTTGGTTCACCTTGTCTCCCCAAAATTGTATAAACACCAACATTATTGTTCAGAACCAAACTGCATTGATAAACAATCCTTAACTCTTCTACTCCATCCTCCCTCCCTCTACATATATAAACTAAAGTAAGAAGCATTCACTAAGTTAATTGCTGAACATGCAGGCAAAATCAATGAATATACTGTTTTATATAGATGAACATCACTAACATACTTCTTAACAGCAAGGCTCTTGATTCAAGTTCAAAAATATGATAACAATTTATTAGTCTGAATGGGATAAGAAGCTGAAACTCACTATAATTTTCTCAGGATAGGAAACTCAAAAGGTGAAATGAACTGATGAAATCATTCATCAGAAGACTCAGGACTCAAGCGATGGGATGCATAGAGGAGACGGGAAAATAACAAAGTGGGCTGCGGAGATGTATTTAGAAGAGTAGGCACATGATTAATGTATGTTCCTCCATTCACATCATTGTATCCGAACTCTGAACCCTACAAGAGGTACAAAGGTGAGGAGTAGACTGATTGGCTTAGTTTCTTATGTATCTCCGTGCGTGAAACTATTATTTGTTGGGACAGGGATATGAATTGTTAAGGGGAGCCCCTATTTTCTTTATCAATTGAAGCGTGATAGGGGTGGCTCCAGGTATCTGGTAGGGGTAAGGATGTTTCAACCTTTCCACTAAATGGAAGCAATGAACTACCAAGTGTACAATCATCCGCAAACTTGTATCGGGTGACATATCTAACTGTTGGTGACGCGTTGCACACAAACTTCCTATATATCATGTGTGCGTGAGTGAGTGAAAATAAGAGTACTTGTTAATAAACGAAGAAAGAGGGGGGGGGGGGGGATGTCACGAGAAAAATAAACCCTCCTTACATGTCCCATATGAGGATCAAAGAACCTAAAGAGCAATCTGAGGATAGTCGACTTGCCTGCAATTTACAAAATAAGAATCAGACAGATGAAAAATGTAACGCAGCACAACCAAGATGATAAATTTAAAAAGAAACATACTCAACAGAATCATAAACAGCACATCAACAATCTTAAGAAGAAAACCACAACAAACATAATTTTCAACACTTTTGAGCCCTTTGAGTCAATACCACGTCATGTCATCAAACAAGCACACGTAATAATTACTTGGGAGTCTTGGAGATCCATCTGTCAGGAAAACCCATAGAGCCATGCATTAGCTAGAAACCTGAGCTATAATACTCTAGGAAATATGAGTATGTCAACTCCATTTCTAGGCAATAAGGCTAAGGTCAGCGGACAAAAAGATTTACATACTGTAAGAAATCTTGATGTTGCCACCAGCCAACATGACTCCATACATGTCATTCTTTAATTCTGGAAGGGGCGGGAAGCCCATATCTGTAGTTCACATAAGCAAAGGACATATATATGCACAAACATCGCCTGGCAAATGTCAAAACAACGATCTTTTGACAAATGTTGCTGAGATTATGCTTATGTTAATTTATTTCCGATTTTGTTGTTTGACAAGTTACTACTTCACATTTGCCTCATTGCCTGTACATCGTTTAGTGGAAGAATAAGTTGCCTCTAGAAGAATGCGGTTGGAATCCAAATTCTCTCCCACTTGAGTATTGAATGGACGCCACATGTTTTGGCACTATGTCCTTCCTTGAGAGTGTAATAGAACTTGACAGCTTATATATTGGCTACTCTACAACTAAGGCTGTATGTGCTTTTACAGATGTTCCATTCAACTTCCTTCAGAGGATAGGACTGCGCCTTTGTGTCGTTTATGAGCTAGCAATTTTATTTCTCAACAAAACTTGTTAATCCTTTTTCTTTAGCAAAATCCCTTGCTACTGGGAATTCAAAAAGGTTTTTTTGTCCGAAAATCAGTACTCAAAGCTGGGGCAAAATCAATGAAATAGACAAACAAAATATTTTCAGTTGGACAATTTTATAATTTTTTTTATAACAGCCACTTAGCCATGCACCATAAGTTTCACAAGTTACATACTGGCAAAAGGTGTTGTCACACTTGCAGCTCACTGTAGACCACAATTGGAAATGAAAACTAAGTACATGATATCTGGATTTGAAAAATTAAAGAAATGCATGTAACTTCCCAACCCCACCTCATGATTTTAAATTTTTAATCCAATGTCTAAATGAATGGAAGTTTGAAATATTAGCTATTTAACCGGTTCAAATCATTTCTATGAGGAAATTACTATTCAAAAAAGAGAAAATAAAAAAGGTAGCTCTGAACAACCAACGACAAGAAATGGCAGAAAACCAATTGTTGAACAAACATTAAAGAATAGCAAACTGCAGAATGAATTTTTTGGCATCCAGATTTTATCTATTGATGTGTTAAAGAAAGGAAAATGGCCACAACAATGAAGGAAACTTTAAACCATACCACTTCCACTAGTCCCAACAATGGCAACACTTCGCCCAGCTGGTACAGAAAATGATATCCCATCAAGTATTTTTCTTTCAGTCAGATAACTGCCCATTTCCACAAGCATTGTCAGAAAAGCAATCAGCAAAACCACACACTTCTATGCAAAATAGTAAAGGCATCAATTTACAAGCATATCACACTGATAAGCCCTCACTCCTCAGGCACTATTATAGCACATCTATTAATAGACACAAGAATATGACAAGAAACAAAAATAAGACATATTTCGCATAAGGTAATTTAAGGATTAGATAACTGTTACATGACAACGAGGGCTTTGAATAAAAGAGAATATGAGAAATCGCTCTCACTCCCTCTCTCTCAGGAAAATAAAAAAAAAAAGTCACTGAATAACTAGAATTACTTAAAAGTCACTGAATAAGGCTCCAATACCAAGAGAACGGAATCAATCTATCAAAAGAAATTTTCTGCATGCGGAAAAGAAAAAAAAAAAAAAAAAGTCCAGGCAACAATAAGATTCAAACACCCATAATGCAGAGTTTGGACTGCACAATACAAATTATTAGTGCAAGATCTAGCTGGGACATCAAGATTCTTCTTACACTTTGGCCAGTCTCAACTGACGTGAATACACAGTAATGGTCAACTCAAACTTCAGCTCTTAGCTGCTGTTGGCTTTAACAATTTTGTTCTCAGTATATTCATTCTCCCAAAAGTTTTACTCTGGCAATTAAATGTTGTCATGTATAATAACTAACGTGTTGCCTATTCAAATGAGAATCTCAACAACGAATAGTAGCTGACCTCAAATCATTTCTGGACAAAGAATTTGTTGTTGTAATTGTTCAGATTTAGTGTTACTTAATGATAAAATAGCATTGTAATTACATATTTACATATTCTATCACTTAAAATGAACAATAGTATTACAACTAAGCATATTAATCCTCCATAACTGACCAGTCAACCACATGCTGCTCATAGAGCCATGGTTCGGGCACCAAATTGTAAATGCAAGAAATTTCTCTTCCTACCTGAAGTGTACATTTTCAAAATCTATGCTGCCTCCAGTTAAGTTCAAAGGCTTGGCATTTTCTTTATCGCTGATTTCAGGCTTCTCCTGCAAAGGTAATAGATGCATACAACTAAATAAGCATATAAGAAGCTCAAACATACTGCATTGAGACAGGACAATGACTAAACAAAACTTAAAGAGTCCACATTCCTTATAAATGAAAAGGTGAAACCCTTGGCATTTTTTCATAAAGTGCCTTTAGAGCTAGGGGCTTGGGTTACTAGATATTTTGGGAGTAGGAAATTCCGATTGTTCACAGTTCAAATCAAGAAAGTTTAACCAACAGTAAGAGTATGACATGACCAGATCCCGAAAAACAAAGCCCAACATTATAAGAATTACATACTTTGGGAGATAGGTGAGTTGTTAGCCATAAATTCTATGTTGGAAAAAATTCATTTTACAGGAAATACCGATATTAGAGTGGTGGATAAATCTTCTAGTCTCTTAGTTGCAAATCTTTTACAATGGCTCCTCTAAACCAACTTCTCCTTTTATGCGTGCTTCTGTGAATGTCGTCATGAAAGGCATTGGGCAGGCTAAAGCTCTGTCGGAAGTGAAACAATCGCTTGAACTATGGTTTTGGGAAGACACACTACTATAGTACCTTCAGTGGCACAGCCTTAACACAGCTCCTGGTCAAAAGTTCAGAACATGTGTTATGTGCTGGAAATATTATGAGCTAGGACCTAGGGGTACATTAATTCCTCCATTCTGTAGTTCTTATTCAGTATGGTTAAGGTCATTTGGGTTTTCCTAAGAGCATTGGGGATATACTGCTTCAGTGATTGACTTAGTTAGCATTACTTTTGAGGTCTGGGTACTAAAGAACTGGAAATTATCATGGAGGGGTGTTGTATTAAGTATTGAGTATTAACTACCTTTTGGCGCATTTGTGCCACGTTAGTCTAGGCTCTAACTACTTTCTCCCTACTGCCCCCATTCCCCAAAAACCATAGAAGCCAGAGTTATACTATAATACTGCTGGGTCCACTAAAAGGTTAAAAAGTTCCCTTCTTTTACAAATTGCCGGTTTCTAATGTCTATCTGTTACTTCAACATCTCATGCCCCAAAAATTTATAAAAAAATTAACTAAATCGTATGAGACCATATCGTATATTTCACTTGTGCGTATCCCGTATTCATACTCAGAATTCATATTCAATGAACTACGTTTGCGGTAACTCTGCTTGTAAGAGTTGTAACGGTATCCAATAAGTTTCATTCAACAGAATTCGGTTTTTTTTGTAACTGTATACGCTTGACGACCCCTTGCCCCTCTTTTGCTTATTACTTGCACAAAATTAATTAATTTCCAATGAAAAAAAAAGGTAGCAAAATTGGTGCTAGAATCTTTAATGCATAGCTCACAGGTAACAACTCGGCAATTCATATAAGAGCACTATTACAACCATACACGGAAGCAAAGAGAATAAGAGACCATTTATTATGAAATCTAAAAATCATAATATGACAGCCACACAACAGTGCAACATATAAAACCAAAAGATTGCTTAAAGGCACTTAAAGAAGCAAATACTGTAGTAAATTTGGGGGAATACCTCTAACAGCTGGAACATTGATCTCATGTCAACGAGACTTTGAATCGTCTCACGATATACACTACCGAGAAAGTTTAATGGAAGTGACAACTGGAACAGAAGCCCATTTACCATAACCTGTATTTTAATTGTTGAAGTGAGCATTTCTGAGAAACATAGTAAATCATAACAAAATTTAGTCCACAGAGAATTGACAGAGTACCAGATCACCGACTGTCAACCGTCCATCCATTATACCATGAGAACACAAAACCATAGCAGCTGATAGAGCTGTGCTGAATATAATATTTTGACCAAAGTTGAGAGAAGCAAGACTACGTTGAGTCTTTAGTGCAGCATTTTCATACCCTGGTGAAGTAAAAATTGACAATAATATAAGAGCGCTGTTATAAGTGATGACAGCAGACAACCTATCATAATCATAAACAGAAAACCAAGAAATCAGATTCACAAAAACTCAACCTTAGATGACCTTGGAAGATACAAATCATAAGAAATACCCAGAGAACTTACGCTTCAAGAATTCATCATATTTCTCTGCCTCAAAATTTTCATTGTTGAAATATTTCACAGTCTGAAGAAGGGAGGGGGCATTGGTTAGAATTTTACAAAGACATGCCACACTAGACTTGAAGGTGAAACACACCTCATAGTTGATAAGTGAATCAATCGCCCGTGTACTTGCATCATTATCAGCTTTATTCATGGCCTTCCTGAACTTCGTCCTCCACTATGGAACACAGAAAAATATACACTCGAGTCAAGCTCAACAAACATTTGTTTCATTTCATATAAAGAATAAAGCAGCTTATAAACTTGATGTGGATTGTGAAGTCAAGCAAGTTTCTAGGCAACCCTTGGATAGTAAATGGGGGGGGGGGCATGTTGATAACTGAAGAAACCACTGGGAGAATTGTCAGGGCCCGTCTGGTTTCAAGGGGGGACAAGAATAAGAAAGCGAAAAGGGGAGAAAGGGAAACAAAACCCCCCAAATTGCTCCGTGTTTGGTGATTGTACAAAACAAATCACCCAATCTCCCCTTGCTCAAAGGGTTCTCTCCTCATCCTTCTCTTGCTCTAGGAAACATTGCAACCCACAGTGATACAACAACGACGGATGTGCATGCCACCCTCAAAATAAAGAATACAAACACACATTTAATGAGTTTAATAGCATACATGATTTTTTTTTTTTTTGCAGCAAACCAGGATAATTTGCGCGTTTACCTAAAAGAGAGGAATACAGATATTGACTATATACTAAAATATACGAACATAATATTCACGAAATAATATTTACTATATTATTTCGTTATACTTTTTTCTCTCTTATATTAGCTCCCAACCTCCCCCTTGTTTTCTCTGCATGTTCTTCGTGAGCCTCGGGCTGGGAATTGCCTTTTCTTGGCCATTCCCAATTTAATTTTCATCGTTTTCCTTCGTTCTTAGTGCTTTGTTGTTGGATTCTTTTGACCTCGTGTATTATAAATAATTTGTCTCCTTGGGAACTCTTTCTATCCCTTATTAGGAGATCTCTTGCTACTCCGGTTGTGAGAGGTGGTGAGCTTTGTTGGTTGATTGATTTAGTTACTAGGTTCAATCTCTACACTTGGTTTTTGTTTGGATCGATCCGCTTTCGGGCTGACGGATGGAGGATTTACTCCTCTTTTGGTTTGCCCACAACGATCGTTTTGGTTTTGTTCTTGCGACACCAAGCCAACCATTGTGCTTTACTTAGCTTTTGAGAATGACGTATTGAAGCTCCTATGATCTTCGTTACTCCTTCAAATTATACTCCAAGACTACTATACCACATCCCAACGTGGATTTCTATGCCCTAAATGATATGAGAATATCCAAAAGGTACGGAGTATCTCGTATTTCGATCCGTTATCAATGAGGTATACCTGACCTGTTGTTTACTTAACTGTCTTGGACTCTTGGTTGTATAGTTTTTTGTTAGTATCTTAGATCTACCATATTTTAAGGGTCGTTTAGCTATTTATCAATGAGATTTTTATCATTCCCGTAAAAAAAAAATATTCAGTCAACTTATATTTCCGATGGTATTAAATATTATTTTATCGATGAATACTCGACATATTCATATTGCTCATTGAAATATGAGCGGATGCTCAACAAATATATGTGAATTTCTAATCAAAATGAACTGGGGTACAAAAAGTGGGTATACCCCGGGGTTACTGTATAAGAAATCTGAGCGTGGGTGGGTTATTAAAAGAACTAACTATTTTTTGACCCCGTGAAATCATGGAACTGCTAAAATTTATGAGTGATTAATGTCTTAGTGGTCGTTTGGTTGCCTTTTTAAAACACAAGAATTCTAAGTTCCCATGAATTACATATTATTCGGGTTGTTTGGTTGCCCATATTTAACAAAAATGGGGGAATTGGAAATTTCATGGGAAAATGAAATTCCCACATAATGGTGGAATTTGCTTACCAACGCCCCACTCGGTAAACCTGAATTCCCCCATCATCTTTCTTCAAAAATTACAAATTTGCCCCCAAATAATTAGATAGATACTATTATTAAGGGATATAATAGTAATTAAAAATTAAAAATAAGGGAATTGGATGGGTGCAACCAAAAAAGATGTTGCATTTTAATTCATGGGGAAATCCAAATTCCTTGATGTCTACCAAACAACTTTAAACGAATTCACATGAATTTTACACGGGAACTAAATTTATGGGATATGTAACAACCTGTAGGAATTAAATTCCTACATGAACCAAACGGCCACTTAGAGTATAATAATACGATACATATCCCCAAGATTAAGCATGACAACGAAAGTCGATCGCAGTTGATTATATTCAAATTTGTACGTTTGGTTGTGTTCATTATCAATATCTTATAATGATTAATCAAATGAACTGTCTTTAAAACAGTGGAAGAGTAACGATCATCTCTGTTTCGGTAAAGTGCTCTCAGACAATTTCATATAAGCAATATAAAGGTCCAAATTAAGCATCATTTATCCCATTCTTGTGTCCCGGTCCTTGTACCTCTCCAATTAGATTATTTTTTTTAGAAACCCATTAATCTTAAAAAGAATTGAGTTCAATAAAATTTTAATGTGAATTTGCAAACTTTTGATTGGAGAGGTATATGGAGTGAGACATAAAATTAGAAAGAGGATTAGCACTCTCAAATTAAAATCTATTTTACTGTGTTTGGATATAACGCGTGTTCCATCCTAGATGACCAAATATGCAGTGCCCATATTATTTGGGAAAATAAGTGCTAATTACTCGTATTAAGAACTAATAAATAATATCACACAATAAACTCGCCAAATAAGAACTTGATTTAGTATAACTATCACAATATTAATGGAATAAGCATAACAATCATAAAATTGTGATTGCCCCTACTTGAAATTGTGTTTGGGGGTATGTCTTTTCTAATAAAGCACCAAGTTATTATCATACTTGGTTGCTTGAAAGTTTGGTTTTCATTCTTAGGCCCCGTATGATAGGACTGGATTTTTCTGATTTGATTTGATTTGATTTGAATGAAACTGATCTGATTTTTTTGACTCTGATTTGATGAAATCCAATTTGAATGACTCTGATCTGATTTGAATAACTCTGATCTGATTTGAATAAAATTCGGGATTCGTGTTAATTATGATATGATCAATTTTTTTAAATCTGATCTGATTTGAATGCCTCTGATCTGATTCGAAAGACTTTGATCTGGCTTCTGATCTGAATTGAATAAATATGATTTGATCTGAATATACATTTTATTAAGTCCTATCATACATGGTCTTAGTCTTCAATATGTTGTTTCCGCAAATAAGACCCTTATCCTCTTAAAGTGGAATTTAAGAAATCATATACTTCGTATATCTCCTTACCTTTATTTGTACCCCCCTTGGACGCGCTCTCTCTCTCGCCCATTTTGCACAACCACTGATGTACTTTTGATACTTGACCTATCGGACAATGCAATCAACAATCTCTTTTGTATTCGGTTAAGTTGTTTTTCAACGACTTTAGTAAAGAGAACCGCCATTCCCAATGGGGCTATTATGAATAGTACAAGAAATTAAAGGTAATTTTTTCAACTATTGGTGGTTTTCTAGTTGATAGGGAGCCTTGCCGCATTGGTAACGATGTTGTCGTGTGATCGATAGGTCACGAACTCACGGGTTCATGACCTATGAGCAGTCTCTTGTCTAAAAAGTGACAAGTGAAAACTTGCCCTCTATACACCCTTGTGGTGGGACCCCTCCGCTAACCCTCGCTTTGAGGTTCTAATGTGCACCGGGCTGCTCTTTATTCGCGATTTTCAGTTAGTGAAACCTCATTGATTGTTAAAAATTTTAATCATTATTATTGGGTTTTTTTTTTAACTCTTCACCACACAAAGAGCCGACAACGCAAAGTAGGGTTCTACTTCAAATCTAAAAATCGTCGACGTGCACCCCCTTGAATTGATTGTTTATATTTTTCTGATCCATTTTGTTCAACCTTTTTCGTGAAAGCATTATTTCGAAAAAAAGTTCAAAAAAGTCTAACTTGATTTGGTGATCTAAGAGTTTATCGCCAGTAGACATGTGATTGCTATAAAAGCCCCATGTTTACTTACAAAAAAGTTTGAAAATTAGGTACTTTAAAAGAAAGGGAGTATGAGATAAGAGTGTTTGTGCTACTATTGTAGAATAAATGAAGAATAAATGAAGTTTTTCTTTTCTTTCTATATACGTTTAAGAAACACAATCTAAGCTTACCATATGACAGTTCTTTTGATTTTTTAGCATTCCAATTAATAAAAGACAAATCTTGTAATAGTACTAGATTTTTAAACTTTTCCAGTGTTCAGTAATCAAAGATCCATTTTTTTCGCTCGTTTAATTTTGAAATAGAAAACATATTATGTGATAGACATTAATTTTAACATTTTCCCCATGAAAGTCAACAAACCCATTTACATCAGATAGAATATTTGAATCGACCTCAATCAATTTATAGATAAAGAACAAATTTCCGATCGGTTTGACATTAATGACGTGATTAGGTGCATTATTATTAGAGTTTTAATTTTCATTAGGTGGTTCCAAAAAGACAAAGAATAAGAAGTTTCATAGAAAGTAGCCAACATAACACATTGTTCTTCAAAAACTGTTGGGGAGAGCCGCCAAGGAGGAGTACCGGCCCATGTCCATAAGTCCGTGAGGTTCCATCCTAAAACCAATTGGCAATAGGAGGAGTAACCCACTACCTT
>JBBYHQ010006699.1:0-11277 GCA_038382645.1 Spergularia azorica | reverse complement strand
GGGCAGGATCCGGCGCAAAATGTTGAGAGCTCTCACTGTATTACTATGATGGAAGCCATTAATGATGGAAGGGATCTACATGTCTCTGTTACCATGCCTTCAATTGAGGTAATTGGACATCTAAGTATTACCAATATTGCCTTGTGTGATGTCTGTGTTAATTTATTGTCTTGTTGTGTACGTTTCACCGGTATTGCTATATCATTCTGCTGTTTATAGATTTCGCCCAACGCTTGTCGGTTGATTATGCATATTAGTGTATCAATTTACTTGGTCATGTGGTGAAATAGCCAGCCTAACCACGAAGTTGAAATCTTGAAATGGTTGTTCTAAATGTGGTCCAAGTTCACTAATGCTTCTGTAGTCCTGTTTCAAATTACAAGTGGCTTATGTGCATTGACAAAGTGAATGTGGGCATGTTGGTTGTTCCACGCCAAACTTATAATGGTATTTTTATGGGGCCATTTACATGTGTAGTTTGGAGTATTCTGGCCTACTCTGTTATTTCTTGGATACCATATCCGTGTTGTGTGTCATAACCAGGGAGTATGTGCTCTTACGAACTCTTTTGGGCGACCAAAGAGGCTTGTATTTATCTCGAGTTTTAACGACTCATACGTAGTATGTCCGATTGTCCGGTCTGCTGGGGCTCTATAGAGATTTTTAGGATTCTCTCCTAATTTTGATTTATTTGTCGTATACCAGGTCGGAACAGTAGGGGGTGGTACCCAACTAGCTTCTCAATCAGCCTGCCTTAATTTACTTGGAGTTAAGGGTGCAAACAGGGAGTGTGCTGGCGGAAACGCTAGGCAATTGGCTTCTGTTGTTGCTGGTTCCGTGCTTGCTGGGGAGCTTTCTTTGATGTCTGCAATTGCTGCTGGACAACTTGTTAAAAGCCACATGAAATATAACCGATCAAGCAGAGATATAACCAAAGTTTCCTCTTAAAATGTTTGATCTTGGATGTGGTGGGAACGTTTTGCCTCCTGGTGTGGTTAAAGATCACGGAGGAGAGACCTACAAACAGGAGGTCGGAAAGAGGAGAAATGAACGGAGGAGTGAGCGAGAAAGAGTGACAGATAGCATACCGATCCTTGTATTTGTACTTGAATGTATTCCCCCTCTTCACTCAGCTTTTGTGAGTTCATAGCTTCCTCCTGATCCGTGTAATAGGGGGAAAGAAATGTGATCTTTTGTTGGGTTTTTTTCTTCTTCTGTTTCTTAACAGAATACTGCAAAGTTCAACTTCTTTGTTCTGAGTGACTTGTAGTTTGAAATTCATTCATAAATAAGAAAATTGTCTATATTTGACTTTGATCTAACGCTCTGCTCTGCAAATTCCGTGTTGTATGCATATTTTGCTCTCAACTTAACAAAGTTCGTATCATCACTAATTTGCTTAAGACGGTCTCGCAATAGTAAAGTGAAACGTGAGAGGTGCGTGCATGAAACATCATGTTACATAACTATAGAGTATAAACGTACCAATGCACCAAAACCACATGTTACAACTTACATGACTATAAACTATAGAGTATAAACGTACCAATGCACCAAAACCCGACTCGCAATTGCGTGTCGAGTTTGATGCAATGTTACATTGTTAAGGACCACTACTATCCGATTGTGCATTACTCCCTCCATTCATATCCAAATGCCCCATTGAATTTGTAGTTTTTGACTTACCATATTGTGAGCCACATATCAACCAAATGAATGACTCATTTGCTATAAATTTAAGGGGAATTGGGATAGTGCATTGCATAATAAAGTATTTGTTAATTGTTACACTAAGTGAACATTTCATTTGATCTAGAGGTGTGCACAAATATGCTCCGTCAAAAACTGCAAAAAAAATAGGGCATTTGGATATGAATGGAGGGAGTATAATTTAGTCATACAATACTCTGGCCACGTCTGCCGTTATCCTTGTAATGAGTAGACCAACAGTCAAATGTACTTTAAACATGAACTGTCACTTGAGTAATGACGGGATTATTCATCTACAAATTGCTGATTAAGAAATGAGACTGGTGGGGTGGTGGATGAGGTTGTATCCAAGAAAACAATTAAGCACTAAGTGGGTGATCACGTTATGTTAATTGCAGTGATTATCTGGCCTTAGGTTGTCATTTGCACTTAAGCTGATTCAATCATATATCATTACTTTATGCAAAAGTTGACAAAAAAATTAGCATCTTCATCTCATATGCTGGACGGCCAGAGAGAGAGAGAGAGAGTAATAAGAAATTGGGTCAGGAATCATTCACAACAATCTGTGGATCCATCTACAAGCTGTGATCTGGTTCTTGCACCGGTATCTCATCTGTATCGTCCAAATTCACATGGTTTCGGAACGAGGAATATCGTGTTGTGTATATAGTTAGGTGTGAAAGATTTTGTGGGCTAGCTAGGTTGCCATACTCACTACTCCACAATGTAGATTTTAACTCAGAGTTATGCATACTCATACGAAATTACGAATAAATCGTTTTTGCGGCTGCAGATTTCCACGACATTAGCTAGTATGTATGAACGACCACTATGGACTCATTGGAACTGATCCAACAGAAATGAATGGGCTTAGGCTGACAAATTACCCATGAGGCCATGAGTAATGATATTACCCATAAACGAACAAATTCTAGAAGTTGGGTCAGATACGTCGAACGATCAATAATATAGTGTGCACAGTGCACCATTTGTTATTCAACTCGAGTGCTCAGAGTGGAGTATTCCAATATTTTTTACTCTCGTCATTTGGAAGCCTTCGTGTTGATACTATTTACGATTACAAAAGCATATACAATACTATTTACGATTACAAACGCATATACAAGTACTAGCATTGTATACTCCACCACCATGAAATGCATTTACTCGGTTTGTCTATTGAATTACCCATTTTTGCAATTTACATACAAATTAAAAAAAAATATTTTAAAAAAAAATTAAAAAAAGTGCTCCCGGCGAGGCTCGAACTCGCGACCTTCGGCTCATAAGACCAACGCTCTAACCAACTGAGCTACGGGGGCTTATTGATATGTATGTTCAAAAACAGTTATTTATGACATAAGATCAGCCCAAAGATTTTTTTTTGTTATGGGTCCAAGTACAAAATAAAAACGGAGTGGGGCTAAGGTGAGACCGTCTCACGGTAGAATTTGTGATATCCCGTGAAAAGCGTTACGGACTCATATTAGTTTTTTTTTTTTTTTTTTTGGTCAAAAAGAAATAAAAAGCATTGCTTTTGCATCATATCGAATGGGGCATGTTATTCGTTGCCTCACAAAGTCACAAATAATAACGTTCATCTGCAAATTAATATTGGTTCTTTTCTTTATTGAAACATCATTTTCCGAAGGAACAAACTAAAAGTTACACTCCGTATCCAACATTGCATGTTACAATTGGTGGAATACAAATAACAATTGTCTAATTCTATCTTAAAGAGAGTTGGGGTTATTTCTTCACCTCTCATCAATTGAGATGTCGCTAAGGCCCCGTGCGATTGAACTGCATATTTCTGATCTGATTTGAATTGAACTGGTCTGATTTGGTTTGATCTGAACTGAATTAATTGATTAATTAACTACAATTGGAAGAATTAATAACTAGAAATAGACTAGATTCATTGATTGTTATTTTAATAAAGCTGAGCTGATTTGATTTGATTGGAATAAAGCTCATCTTATTTGATCTGATTTGAAAACACTGTTGAATAAGTTGAACAAATTACCTTAGGGCGTCTGCAATTTTTGGTTATTCGTTGCTTTGACGATCCCTCCTATACAGTCTATCCGAACCCGGAAAAGAAAATGTCTCTTTTCTTTAAAAAAAAGTCCGTAACGGTCTAATTAAAGGACAGTGAAGTCGTTCGACTCGTTCCTTGGTGACCGTGAGATTCAGCCTTGGTTTAGCATGTCCGATGCTCCATTAACAGTTGTTGGGGCGACCCATGAACCAACATTTTTGTACCCGCACCCAGGTACAGTCTTGTGTCTTGGGTCATTTCTATATTTCCAATGATGTTGGTAATTTTACTTGCATTTTTTAATCAAAATGCAAGAATTTTCTCTATTCTTTATATGTCTATGTATTGTGACTTTGATATAATGTTAGACGCATGTTCTTGTCATTTAGTTATTTTACCTACCTTTGTTGATTTTGTTTACACATAGTTTCATATCGTCGTTTATATATAGTTGGTTTATTGTTCAAGCCGAATAAGATCATGTATTGACGTATCCAATAATCAATACTCTATATTATTATGCATATCTTCCATGTAAGACGGTCACATTAAAGTATGTTAGCACCGCTCTTATATATGAAGCTCAAATTCTGATATAAAGCGTCGTTCTCTGAGTTAATTTATACATTAGTGGGACAACGTGTTACTCAGTCTAATTGGATTGATGTCCCATGGTTGAATGTAGGAGAAATTGGCGACGGGTACTGCTTTTATCTACTTGAGCTCAAATTCGTGGATGGGACGATCATTTTCTTGCCAAATGTTAATTAAATTCCACTTCTCGGAGATGATTAATTACTTTAATATATTATACTTTATGTTTTCAGTGCTCTAAAGATGTAAGCCCACCTTCGGAAAAAAAAAATAGAGGAACCCTAGAATATGAGTAAATTTGATTAAATCGATCGATAGGGAGTTTGGATAACTTAATTGAATGTTGTGGACTCGACTTCACATATAGTTATAACTTATAAGTCGATAAATATAGAGGTCGAGCAAACAATTGATAATTACGGAGTATTTAATAATTATAATAGCCCGACTTCATCTTTTTTAACGACAAAGTGACATTGTGGTACTATATTCTACATTATTCATCAAGCAAGGTAGTATAGACCATTGGTTAAGAACCTCCAACACCATCTCATCATCATCTTATATTTTATAGGAGTACTTCCGTATTTATTTTGTTAAAGAAATGAAAAGTTCATTGATAATGTATTAATGTTTGCTCCCCCCAATATTTTAGTACGCATGCTCGAATAGATAAATTTATCTATGTAATTATGTATGTGACTTCCATAACTTAGTTGTTATCTATTGTCATCAATGCTATCTGGACTAACTTGTGAGATATGTTTACTCAACAAATTAAACAAGTTGTGAGTTGCTAAAGTCAGTATACATTGGCTCTGTTCGGTCGTACTACCTGTTTGAGTAGCAGGTAGCTGTTTTAGTAGCAGATAGTAGGTAGCACGTAGCTGTTAGCTCTAAAAGTATCAGTTGTTGTTAGACGTGTTCGGTAGAAGTAGCTGTTGAGTTTATCAAAACTATATAGTACATAGAAAAATAAAATAGAAATGCTAGTTTTTTTTTACTCAAAATGTTACTTTGGGAAACATTTCCCAAATGCTACCTAAAATGCCAACTATTACCTAAAATGCTACTTTCAAAATGTTAGCCAAATAAGTAAAGTAACAGTTTGATCCGGTTAAAATGCTACTTTGTACTTGTTAATGTGTTGCCGAACAGGGCCAAACACTAATCTATGCTCTAAAATCTAAATGAACCAATATGAGAAATCATTACTATGGAATTATAGTAACACAATGAACTAATCAATTTCGTCTTTTCAGTGGCGGCAAATTATACCCCACTCCCGGGATCACAAGGAGCATGGTGATCCTTCTCACAATAAAGAAGTGGGGACCATACTTAAAATAGTTTTTCATTTTTTAATATATGGCTCCCACTCACCAATTGTGAGGAGGACTACCATGCTTCTTGTGCTCCCGGGAGCATGGTATAAGCACTGTTCAGTGACTCGTCAAGAAACTAAGATAGGGGTAAGGTTCACTATTGATGTGTACCCGAAAGATAATTATTACTCTTATGATTTTAGAAATATCAAATTACTCATATTGATGTCTAAATTTTCCTAGATTCACCATTGCTTTTATCTGTTATACATATACACCTTGGCTATAATAGCTAGTTAGGTCTAGCTAGTTTAGGTCTTCTTTCTCCCTTTTTCCGGCATTTCTTGATTTCTTCTTACCTTGTGTCAAAACTCAAGAATATGAATAAAGAACATTTTAGATTCTTGAGAGGCCTATATCATGGGGGTAAGGATCCTCTATAGCTAACATTGTACAACTAAAGCTGCGCATATATTCCTGACAAAAAATTTCCATCTATAGCTAACATTGTTATGCGTACAAAAGTCCTACTAAAATCCATCCCAAATTGTTGCACAAAATGCTCCAATTTAAGAAGCCAGATATTATATCGGAAATATTCTCACTCCTGCTATTATCTCATCTTTATTAGAGGAAAAGTTTGCATTGAAGTGTAGATAGTCTCTCTCTTTATTAATGGATTCATATTTCCTGGAGTTATTTTTCTCTGGAGTTGGTAGAGTTTACTATAAATGGAACATATAAATAAAAGTGTATTTTTAAACACAAGGAATAACTCTAAATGGTAGAGTTAATTTTCTATTTTGAGTAAACTCTACCATGTAGAGTTATTTTCCAACTCCAGGGGATCTCAATCCTTTATTAATCCCCGAGAAATCTAATTAAGTTGGACAAATATGAGTTTAACAGTTTATACAATGAGAATTCAAACTCGAGACAGTTCATATGTAAGTTAATTTTCTAACTATTAGGTCAACCATGTTCATCTTAAAACACTCGTATTAAAATATACTCTGTATCATACAACGATGATTCTATGGTGATTGTCAGTTTTCGACAATTAGGATAAGATTTAACTATGGTTAGTAATTAAATAATAATATAAAATATTACACAATTTTGTGAAAATATTAATTTAGATTTATTAAAATATTTATCAACAATAATAAATGTCTCCCTTCTCCAAACAAAAACAAAATTAAAAAAATAATGTCCTTTCCCCATTATACCCTTCGTCAAAAACCCCAATCTCCATCATAATTCTGTCATTCTCTTCTCTGGGTTTTCCCCATTTTTCTCTCTCCTCTGGTTTGTTCTCACTTTCTCCCTTTTCTCTCTCTTCCCACTCCCTCCCCTCGTGCCGCCACATCGCCGCCGGCGTTGGAGGGGAAACGGAAGGGCGGGGATGGAGGCGTCGGCGTCGGGGTTGGGTGGAGGGGCTAACGCGGCGCGGTAGACGGAGTATATTGAGGCGATATAAGTGGTGGACGAGGTGGGGGCGGGGCAGTGGCGGGGAGAGGGTGGTGTTGAATTGGGTGGCGTGGGAGGAGGGTGAGAATGGCAGAAGGTTGTTTGTTTTTTTTTTTTTTCTTTTCTGTTCTGTTCTTTGATGGTGGCCGCTGCCACACACCAATTGACCTTTCTGTTTTCATCGTCTTCTCCCCGCGCGGCATCACCGCCGCCGCCACCATCGCACCCACCCAACCACCGCGGGCCCTGCTATCCTCGGGATAGCCATCGCCGTTAATCTATGATGACGGTGGGGGTTGCAAAGTGACAAGATAGATGAAAATGGTGATGATGGTTGATGTTGATCTTAGACTTGAGATGTTAAAAGATGATGATGATGATGATTATAATGATTGGCGAGAGAAACCAAGGGAGCAGCAGGATGCAAACTTATTTGTTTTCTTTTTTTGATTTTTTTTTTACTAACATTTTACCAATTAAATCTCTTTCCTTAAAAAATCAAATATTTCAGATAAGAGTTGATAAACAAAATTAAATTAATTGATGAAAAAATATTTTGAATACATAAAAAATTATTATATTTTGTAATCCGGTGTGGTAGGGTGTACTATAAGAACTTTTATTAACCATGGTTAAGAAATATCAAATGATTGAAATTTATCTTATCCTAATTTAAAGGTCACGATTTTATTCTTTATTCTAATTGTCAAATACTGACAACTATAATAGAATTTTTAATCACAAGTACTATACTAGTGAGTAGTGACTAAAGCACTCACATTTGTCTAACTCGGTTTCTTGTCCTTTCCACGACCCATAATTTGTTTACTCCAATACTAACCCAAACATGCCTAATTGTAGTAGCTTTATACTATAAGATAATCATCAAAACAAAACAGTGCATTTGAACTTTTGATTAAGCTTTAAGGATAAGCTTTAAACAAAATAAAATAAAAAAATGAACCCAATTATACAAATAATAAATTTTTATAAAGTTCTATAATAAACAATTAAACAAAACCAAATTTCCCCATAAATAAAATTCCCCTCCTAAAAAAGCACAAAAGTCCCCCTCCCCATAGCTTCTCAGTCAAGAAAGCATTTCTTCAGCTTCACTGCCTTCTCTCACTCTCTCTCTCTCTCTCTCTCTCCTCTTCCCCAAGAATAAAGTACAGTCATTCTCACACTTCCTCCTTCTTCTTGAACTCCGTTTTCTTTGAATTTCTCCCCTCATTCAAACCCACCTTTTCATCTTCCCTATACACCATTTATTTATTATTATTAATACACACACCCCTCTCTCTCCTCTTCTCTCTCTCTTTCTCTCTCTCAGACATTCTAACAAAAATTTCTGCAACAAGCTTTTTCTTTTCTTTTCTTTCAGTCACGCATTTCATCAAACAGTTGGTGGGTGAGATGCCGAATACTGAAACAGGAGGAGGGACGAGTTCCGGTGGTGGAGATGAAGATACTGGAAACCCGTCATCGGGTTCGGGTTCGGGTCGACGTCCACGTGGCCGACCAGCCGGGTCCAAGAACAAGCCCAAACCACCCATTATCATAACCCGAGACAGCCCGAACGCGCTCCGGTCCCACGTGGTGGAGATATCGTCGGGTTCAGATATCGTCGAGGCGGTGATGAACTTCGCGCGGCGGAGGGGGCGGGGAGTTTGTGTACTTTTCGGTAACGGCGCGGTGACGAACGTTAACCTCCGTCAGCCGGCGGCGCCGTCTGGTAGTGTCATGACGCTGCACGGGAGGTTTGATGTGTTGTCTTTGACGGGGACGGCGTTACCGCCGCCTGCGCCACCTGGAGCTGGTGGTTTGACGATATTTTTGTCTGGTGCACAAGGGCAGGTGGTTGGTGGGAGTGTTGTGGGGCCGTTGACGGCGTCTGGACCGGTGGTTCTTATGGTGGCGTCGTTTGCGAATGCGGTGTTTGATAGGTTGCCGTTGGAGGAGGGTGATGAGGTTGAGAGAGAAGGTGGTGGTGCTCCGGCGGTGGGGTCTGCTCCTCAGCCTACTGCTAGTCAGTCTTCTGCTGTGACTGGGTCTATCGGCGGTGAGAGTGGCGGCGGCGGCGGTGGTGTAGGGTTTGCGAGTTTTGCCGCTGGTGGTGGTGGTGGTGGTGGTGATGTGTTTGGGTGGAGGCAACAGTAATAGCTAGGTATCTTCTTGATGAAGGTTTTTTCGTTCAGGCATTTCGTCGAACACTTATCAACAAAAAAAGAAAAAAATTATCGGAATAGTCAAAACGGCGTCGTAGAAGGAGCATGGACTAAAAGCTGATGAGGTACAAATTTTTGTGTGTATAAAAAGATGATGATGGAAAATATTATGGAATTTGTAGATTAAATTAGATTTATTATTACTAGTAGTGTTAATTAATCCCCGATTTTCAAATCTTGAATATTGGATTGGAGCTACATTGTTGTATGATTTGCACAGTTACATGTGATGTGACTTTTGTGGGGGGGGGGGGGGGGTGGGGGGATTAAATTAGGATTTCAGTGTCTTTAATTGATTTGGGTTTAATATTGTAAGGTTTTAATCTGATGGATGTTGAATGAAATCTAGCTAGTTGATGATGCAACTGACTGTTAGATTTTCTCCATTTTAATCCTGTCCTTGCCTTTCTTTCTTAATTGTATTTGTGCATTTGTGTAATTATTTATCGGCATTAGTTTCCCCATCTTGATAGATTGCGTGACGTTATTATTTGTTAGAACTCGTGACGTTATTACTTCGTGACCAAAACTTGAAATTCTCGTTGTACATAAAAGTGTAATTTGTTGGAATAAATGAGTATTGAATATGTGGAATAGTTTTGCAATTGTTTTAAGGAATCAATATTATAAAACTCAAGTCAGAAAAACAATGTTTTCCTCGTTTACAAATGAATTCATTTTACAATGTTATAATGGGATCTTCAATAGTTGGAAGAGTCAAGTTGGTTCCGTGAATTTCCTGATATATAGAGGAAGGTTACATACTAATATACTAGTGGCTATTTGTTCACATGCAAAATTAAAGATGACTTTATTAGGTACACAAATGAACTAATTTCATCACAATACCTAACCTTAAAATTTACCATATTTGGTTTTTATAATCTGTAATAAGCTTTTAGATAATTAGATGTATTGGTATACAATCAAGGCTTGTTTCGTTTGTGTAGGAACTAATACTGTTTTCGATGCCATCGGGCCTTTATATGTTTATTACTCATATCATCATGAATTCACAATTACTCTCAAGAAAGGAACCATTTCATAATCATTTCAATTCAATAAATACGATTGTATAAACATCATTGAGTCCACAAAAGGGATCAATGTCTCCGAAACCTTCCCGGGTGAAGAGCTATTACTATAATTTTCTCAATAGGATCCCTAAATCTCTTTTAGTACTGTAATCAAAGAAAACACAGCACATTGAGGAGGTAAGAAAAAACCCTAGAAGATGGAAATAAGTACAAGAATCCCAATTTTCAAAGGGGTGCTACTTTGTGAAGGAAGGGGCCCTAAAAAATGGATTTAGTCCTACACTTTAGGGGACCTCCTAATGAAAATCATTAGAGCAAGTGCTCCTTGGATCAAAAGTAGGGGCAATGTGAGGATAGGGTGCTTCCTATGGCATCCTAGAAACAGTCCCATTTTCTTGCACCTTTTGTGACCCCCCTTTAAGGCCCATGTTGGCCCACATTGGGCCCATTTCACTATTCTACATTGAAGATTTAAAGGTTGTCTGTCTTGAATGAATATATATACCTGTGGTTCATTGCACTTGATAATTTCCAATCATATACCAACTATTAAAGGGCATCAAATGCCCCCATCCAGGTTCTATCTAGCTAAAATGCAATGCATTATGCAGCCCAATCTCATTATCTTATCCTTCATTTATTTGTTCTCTAATTTGTCTTTACATTACAATTTTTTGAACCTACTAGTCTTTACACCGTGCTACGCACGATCTTCGTTGATTATCGTGTTTCATCTTATGGGTAAATTAGTAAAATATAGATATCTATATTAAACCTTTAATAGGCTAACACATGCGCTGACGTGGCATAATGTTAGAGAGTATGGAAAAATAAAAGCCAGGTAAGCGCTTATTTGTCAAGCCCATATT
>JBBYHQ010006688.1:0-11278 GCA_038382645.1 Spergularia azorica | reverse complement strand
CTGCTCACTTCAAGAGACGTAGAAAGATTAAGTGAACATGAAAAGATAGAGTTTTGTGTTAAAGACTTTGTAGAAAAGCATTATCTGCCCTTAACCTGTTGATGCCATAGAAGCACGAGATACCAGGCATGCTTTATCGGTACAAAGTATGCTGGAGATTGGCAAGTACACTATTAGAGATGTATTTCTATTGTGCTGGATACTTTGGCTTTTCGTTCCTAATGACTTAAACAACTTATCGTCAAATACAGTAGCTTTTTTGACCTGAATGTAAGCGCATATAACGCTCTGGAATATAAATCTATACATATATGTACAAGCCCGAGTTCTGATGCTACAAGAGAAAATATCTTCTGAAGCTATGCCTTGACTTATTTTGAATTCCGTTTATTAGGATGAAAATGAAGGTCTATCTAGTCTCCTGTATTTTTATCTCAGAATTATGGAGCAACTTTTGGTTGTAGTGTGTCTTCTATAAAAGTGTTCTTCATTTTGCTCCTCAACAGTTTAACCTATGGAATTATGTATCAGTGGACTTGATTTTGCATCGTGACCCTATCTGCTAACTTATCAGTGGACTTGATTTTGCATCGGGCCCTCTAGTAACATTTGTTTTCTCTTTTGTAGTTTAGCTGTTTCCATATTATCTCGTCTAGGTATCAAGTGAAATAAAATAAGTAGAAACTTGCATTTAGGGTTGTCTCTATGACAAATAATGCCAATATTTCTACGTTTAGTTTCAACAACTTTGTCACTGATGGAAGCTGCACTTCTCCCTCCCTTTTGACAATTTTCTAGCTACTGAGTGTAGCGTATCATATTTAAAGTTCTTTTCAGCTGTGTGCTAATTTTTATCCTAAGATGTCAAAGAAGATTTGATTTGCTGAGTTGCAGGGGTACCTATTGATAGACAACGATTCAGGAAGTCAGGAATTATAAACCATTGCAACTGAGATGTTGACGATCTTGTTTCTGCAACACTCTTTGGAGACCATTTGCCTTTCCCTAGTTCTCACCATGGATGATATTAGTTTGCCAACGGATGTCCAGATCACTAATAGCCGGGTTAGTGCTAGGTAGAATCACGCTAGCATAGGAAACTCATATTGTCGCTATGTGTTGGTACCACTTTGGTATTGGGTCATAGCCCTTAGGTCAGTGTACCTTAATAAAGGCCCATATGATGCAAACAAAACCCAGTTAAGAGCAGCCCTTAGATGAATGCAAAATAAAGGATCAGGATTGAGTGGGAAAACCTATGATGATTCCTAGGACCCTCATCATTTCCTATACATACCCCCCTTTTATGAGCTATCAAATGCAGGTTCTTACAAATTTTCTGATATTCAATCATTTCTCTGATTATTCCCCTTGATTTACGCATAAAAGACCCTTTTTGTCTTTAGCGCCACCCCTTCCCGAGCCATATTCTGACTTAAGCGTCGGAGGGGCGACGCCTGGTGAAAACCAGGCTCCCTTTTTTGCAGGTACTCGGCGAGGCGTCCTAGCTCACTGTCCTTCAAAGAAACTCACTACAACACTATGGTTCAGTCGTGTAATGATATAATATTTGCAAATTCTGTTACCAGTTTTGACAAACAAATTTGTGAATTTTGCTCAAGGTGTGTATACTCCAGGTCTGCTGCGAGTCTGTCACTAATCGTCGTCTCTTCGTCGCCCTTAACGCTGGCATTAGTCTAATAGCAATGGTTTGTGGCTGTGATTATATGAATGAATAAGCGTTGGTTAGTAAATAGGTTGACGTTGAAACCCTCTCGAATGGATAAATATTTCTCCAAACGCAGAGAAATTCTGATTCTTGTACCCTTTATAACTACAAAAAATAAGGTAAATAGAGACGGAATTTTGTGAAGGAAATCCGCCTCAAACTGCAATTTGAGACGGATTGTGAAATCCGTCTCTAATAGTTTGAGACGGAAATGTAATATCCGTCTCTAATTATTTGATACGTATTTCAAATTCAGTCTCAAATTAGAGATGTAATAAATCATTATACGTCTCAAATTAGAGACGATACTTCCGAAGGTCCATCTCAAACAACAAGCTCAAATTTTACATATTAACCTCCTTTTCCCCCATCCATATTACATAATGTTTTTTTTTTTTTCCATAGACTATATGGGATTCGAACCCACATCTTTGTGCAAATGCACAAGCTCTTCCACCTTGAGCTAATAGCCTTTGAAGAATCATAATCTCAACATATACTAACAACCATGAAAGTATGAAGTATAAAATTATGAAGCCAAAAAATGAAATAGGGTAGCCCGATTCTTGTACATGTATGGAGTGTTAAGGAATGACGATCACCATATATAAGAATCAGCAAACTCCCAACTAAATACCAAGGGAGGAAACAAGCTAATCCCTGCAGGCTGTGGCTGAACTTGTTATGCAAAGACCAATACCCCATCACATGATCAAGGGAATACGAAAATGAACCAAACAAGATATTAGATTACCTGATGCACGTCAATCCCTAGCATTGATGAAGTTGTTGCTGCACATCTTATTAGTCAGCCAATCCATCTAAAACTACAATGCAAGAAACCATGATAATATAGATAAAAAAATTAGGCCGAAGGCAAGTTCCACAATTGGAGCTTTTTGTCAAAATATGATACAAGAAAACTTAAAGAGTATGACAAATTGCATACTGAACATTACATCCTCCCTACCAACTGAGATTTGTTTCTTTTATTTATTATCTTTTCGACAAGAATAAGAACCTCATAATCAAAGAAATATGCAACAAGAAAGCATTAGACCGGAAGGCCCCGACCACTCTACCACGTCTGGACTGGTTGCATATATCCTCACTAATACAGGAGGCAGTGTATTGCGGGAAGATTAGCAGCACCAGACTTCATGACGGCCTTATTCTTACTGCCTCTATCTACATGCTTAACACTTCCAGCTATATGCTTGTCACGACCAAGTTCTACAGCAGCACCTATATTTTTGCTATCATGAATTTTTCGTATCACCTCTGTCAATTGGCCTATCAGCACCAATAATTTGTCTTTCTGTTGATACCTTATCAAGAACAATCATACTCCTTGGCCATGGGACAAAAGTTCCAATTGCCTGTCCCATTGTAGCTGCTTCCTCAATAGGGACTGGCAAAGGTGTATCCATCTCCACCTCATTTACATAGTCAATAGTCACTCTAATCTGATCCACTTTCATAGATCCACACTTTATATAAAGAATTTTCAGAATAATGGGAAGACTTGGTGTTTGAGTTGAAAAAACTCATTTTGTCAGTAAAAAAAACTAGTGTACGTGACTTAAAAACCTCATTTTATCAATCAACGGTCATCATTTTTTCGTATACCTCATTTTATCAATCAACGTCTCGGTTGAAAGCTTCATTTTATCAATCAGACATAGTTATGGCCAGTTCCGCACTGTGGGTATCATTGAGGCAACTTTGTTTCTGTGCTGAAGTTAGGGTGTGGTTTTGGTCACGAAGTTGTATCATTATTGACTTGAACATTTCTTAATCAAAGAGGGAAATCCAGTGATATCGATGTGTAAAATAACCCATCCTACAAAGCTAAGTATGCAGTTACTCAATACTCATGTGTTAAGCAAAGGGATAACCCATCCTACAAAGCTAAATAAGCTAACTCATGCTTCAAAACAGAGGAACGGCAGCTGGAAAACATCATGTGAGATTCTGAAAATAACCCAGGTAGGTCTTGTTCTAGTAAAGCTAAATTCATTTCGAGAGAGCTCCTTCATAACGACCATCCAAAGCAATGATATATACTATATATATACTATTCAAAAATTAGTAAACAAAAAATACCCTCACAAATTTATACAAAGGAAAGGAAGAAACCCAAAAAAAATCAAAACCCTAGAAACATAAAATCCCTGATTTTTACAAATGAAACGAGAAATGGAGGCGAGAGAAAAATACCTTCTACAGCTAATCTGAAATTTCCGGACGATGGATCTGAGAATGGATTTCATCGTCATCTTCCATGGCGAATCTGAGGTCGGAATAACAGATGAGTGAGAAAATTAGGGTTTCCGTATAAAAGAGGAGGAGATAGAAAAAGGGGGGTTTACTGAGAATTGACGAGTTGAGATTTTCCATTGGAGATGAAGTTGCTAGTAGGGAAGATACTCAAATGAAAGAGAGAGAAAGTGAGAGATGGGATAAACTCAGGGATAAAGAACCACGGGAGTAATAGAAAAAAAGTACCAATCACAAGAAAAAAAAAAAACAAAAACAAAAGTCATACATACGGAATTTTAGTTCCCATAACAGTACACCGTCTCTATTTAGAGATGAAACTAGAATTTCGTCTCAAATTTGAGACGGACCAAATTTGAGACGGAGTAATGAGGTCCGTCTCTAATTAAAGATGAAATTATGAGATCCGTCTCTGATGAAAATTTGAGACAGAATCTAACTTTTCCATCTCTAACTTAGAGACGGATTTTGTAATTCCGTCTCTAAATGGAGAATTTCTTGTAGTGTTACAGCCTTACTAATTAGCTTGAGATTTAATCTACATGAGTGACATTATTAAATGACACTCCATGCTCTTGTTTTCTAAAAACAACAATAATGAGTTGGTAAAAAAAAAAAACTTATTCGAGAGCAATAGGTAAAGTTTAAAAAAAAAAAGAGACAAGACAATATGTTCGTCTTATCTATAGGCTGTCTAAGAATTAAAATAACATAGCAAAAATGTGCTTGTCCACGTTCATTATTTATAGGTATTGTATTATGTTGTAACTTGTAAGCTTGTAGCAACTACTTTTTTTTTTGTTTTTTTTTTTCTTCAGATAAAACCATATAATCTCCGAAACAATCCCTCGTCCGGCTCTTTTTTTTTCCAACTTGTGTTCATTATCATCTCATGTTGTTTGAAATGTCCTAAGCCCGAGTCCTGAAACTGTAACAATAGAAGCGAGAAGTGGTACATGTTGAGTATGTCTATACATTATATCAAGTAAAAAGCAAAAGGAAAGCATAATGCGAGTCGATGTTATCCAAAGAGCTTGTACAACTTCTTATGTGTGATCGTGGATGAGGAAAACAAGTTGTTGTACAGAGAGTTGTCAATTGAATGTCTCCTCTTACCATCTCTCACATATGAGCACATAGATCCACTTTGTTTATTGTTTCTTTGTTGGTGCTCCTTGCACCAATGGCACATTAGGGCTATTTCCTGTAGTATCCTGAAATAAAAAGATCTCACAATTCGAGTTTAGAAATGATAAAAAAAATACTCCATCGAAATTTAAAAAAAAAATTATATCTTGCATGAGATTATAATATGAACAACGGAATAAAACGTAACTAAATAAAATGAAATACGATGAAGCCTTACCATAACAGACACGCCAACGGCTTCCGTCTCATGGACTTTATATTTTGCAGCATCTTGACTAGATGTATGTGTTAAATTGTCTATGTAGTTGATAAAACTAGAATCGTTGCTTACTGCTTGTGAGCCTGAGGATGAAGACCCTAATTCTACACCCGCTTCTTTGCAAGCCCGAATTAGAGTGTTTACTCTCTCAAACTCTTTCTCGCACTCATCAATTTTGAGCTTCAAGTTCTCAGCAACTCCGTAAGGACCCTTTATTGGGTTCAAACCCCATAAAATGATTTCATTAATCATAGATTTCGCAGCTACGGGCCTTTCCTCTTGATCCACTGCTTTTAACACTTTTATCATTTCGGGTACTTCAAGAATGCTTTTAGCCGGTCCGTTCTCCATGAAAGAACCAACGGTGTTTTGGCAATCTTCGGTGCATGCTTGACGTTGTTTCACAATACATATTAAACATGAAACTGTATCCTGAAAACCATGACGTTCGATAAGATCATCCATTTCTATTTTTTAAATGAATGAAATAGGAATAGTGAGTGAGATATGTGAGTATATATGCAATATAAATATAAATACATAATAACAAGAGTAGATCAACCAAAATTGGATTGAAATCAAGCTGATTTTGTATTATGACCATATTAATGACACATCGATTTATTTCCTAATATTATTAATAATTTATCATATATTATTATTATATTGTTATTATTATTGATCTTATAGATATGTTGTTCTTATTATTATTACAAGGTTTGAAATGCACCCTACGCGTAGTATATGTTAGACAAACATGTGAAAGTTGAATAAAAAACATGTGTAACAAAAGTTATAATAATCATATAATAATAAGGGATCAAGATCCTCTGGAGTTATTTTTCCTAGAGTTCCCTGGAGTTTACCTGAAATGGAAAAATAAACTTATTAATGTCTTTTTTTAAATAAGGGAAAACACTACATGGTAGAGTGAGGTTTCCATTTTAAGTTAACTCCAGAGAATTTCAGGAAAAATAAATCCAGAGGATACGAATCCAATAATAAGATATAACAAAGAAGGAAAAAATCATTGTTCGATGAATATGATCCTGATTTAAATTTATAATACAGACTGCTTTATATAATGGTGCGATAACGTTATAATTAAATGGAAATTGAATAGGAAATAAAAAAGAAGGTTAAACTTACGTAAGAATAACTTCTAAGTCACAAAATTTATCTTACTTAGTGTCCACAACCTATGATAGAGTTGAAAGAAATATACAATTGATAGTCATAAAATATGTAATTATACTATTGGAACATATATATGATATGATTGGTTGATAAATCGTAAAGATTGTGTTCGCATCAAGAGCACCCATAACTTAATGTGTCTTACACTAATTTTTCAACACTGGTTTTGTTGATCTCCAAAAAACAAAAAAAAAAAAAAAAAAAAAAAAAATATCAACACATTAAGGCCTTATAAAACTTTCATCACACAACCTATGAATTGAAGGTCGATAAAGTAGCTCCATATTGAAATTTCACAATAACGATTTGAACATTATACTCTACCATCATTGTTTCCAAGCCAGGCTAACATGCCACAATCATCAATATAAGGAGTGCACTTGTTTCCGCCTCTTCCTCCCCCCCCACCCAATTCATGCTCACCTTCATCACTATATATTTCTGATTACTGCAGTTTTTACTCCCACAAAAACCTGATGGCATCTGTTGTAAAATGAGGTCTTATAGCCGCAAGCCGTCAAAGATCTTATCAATAAAGCTCATAGTAAATCGGTGGAGTAAAGATCCCAAAATTTGTTCCCGTTATTATGTTTACACTGACTTATTAAACTCCACCTCAACAACTCCCCCATAATGAACTAATATGTAGACATGCATGTCAAGCAAGTTTAATGTTTTCAAAAGATAATTCTAGAATAACTCTTGACAAAAAATTCAATAAGCACACATTACTTCATCAGGTAGCCGTAATGTCATATGAAAGCTTCATGTGCTACATATTAGAACATGGCTTTTGGTTCCCAAAGAAACGGTGATGAATTTACTGTTAAACACTTACCCATGATTATGTGTAGAAATTTCATGTTGAGTGAGCTAAAACTAATTTATCGGTGTCCAAAGATCTTCGAACCTCATAATGTTAAGCCTGCATTGAATCATGAATATTCTAGTTGAACAGCAAAGAAACAACCCTAAACAAACCAATTGTTCCCAAAAGTCGTCAAAGATCTTATCAATAAAGCTCATAGTAAATCGGTGGAGTAAAGATCCCAAAATTTGTTCCCGTTATTATGTTTACACTGACTTATTAAACTCCACCTCAACAACTCCCCCATAATGAACTAATATGTAGACATGCATGTCAAGCAAGTTTAATGTTTTCAAAAGATAATTCTAGAATAACTCTTGACAAAAAATTCAATAAGCACACATTACTTCATCAGGTAGCCGTAATGTCATATGAAAGCTTCATGTGCTACATATTAGAACATGGCTTTTGGTTCCCAAAGAAACGGTGATGAATTTACTGTTAAACACTTACCCATGATTATGTGTAGAAATTTCATGTTGAGTGAGCTAAAACTAATTTATCGGTGTCCAAAGATCTTCGAACCTCATAATGTTAAGCCTGCATTGAATCATGAATATTCCAGTTGAACAGCAAAGAAACAACCCTAAACAAACCAATTGGCAAGTTGGTCACACTACATATCGTAGCTAATAAGACATGTACTATGAATGAAATTATATAATTCAATAAATAAAGGCATGCTTTAAATTACATACAGATTTTAACATACTGTACATGCTCTAGCTTCACCATATCCCATATGTCACAAATCGAATTGTTTACAAAAACAAAACTAAACTAAAAAGGTAGGAAAGAAGAAGGAGCCCATCTTACTTGTTAGACGTCATTGGCCTTTGAATATGAGATGACAAACCATTACATGATCTCGCAATAAATCTAATCAATAACAACCTAGATTAAGAGATTTATTTGGAGTATATCAGAAAAGTAAGCACGAAGACAACACCTTGAACACTAATTAGGCACATGCATAAAACAAAAGCAAAAGAAGAAATGAACTACTATAGATTGAAGAAATAAGTAGACAACCTCATGTGTCACATTTTTTAATATAGGTAAGTAGGTGCTACTTGTCTAATGGTCTAAGTAAGAATTTGGCCCATAGTTAGTAGATACCTGTTTAATTATGAGAGCAGAAGTCTAGTCCTAGTTCCAAATTACTTTATGGCACATCAGAGATGATAACCAAATCAAATTTAAAGAGTTCACGATGAAAGGGAATGAATTAAATATGGAAGAACAATTGTATCAAACTACTATTTGAATTTGGAGCAACACTTCATATCATTTATTGCATAAAATCACACCTAAGATCTTATTCAATATCAATTAAAGTTGATATTTGAGAAGTAATGAACCGAACTACAAAGTAGATGAATACGGAGTAAATGAATTAGGAACTTATTAGAGATCAAAATTAAAAGCATAGGATAATTAGATGGAGAAAATTCCAGAATTTAAGTACAAGCAGACTTACAAATTTGTCATAGTGTACACAAAGAATGGTGAAATAAAAGGTTGATTCCAAAATTAATAGCTTTGAATTTCCGAATGATGGAATAAATATATTCACCTCCTGATCAATCGGGTGCTGACTTGATTATCTCGGTACCATAGACAAAGAGAAATCGGTAACCATGTGACAAATCCCACATTAACATACGTTAAACAAAAATGAACACACGCAAACAATGAATTGCTCAAATAAGAAATTAATATATTGAAAGACCCACCTCAAAGTCGTATATGTAAACTTCTTTCCTATGACTTAGCAATTGTATTAAGAATAAAGGATGACAACTTGATTTTCCCAAAATTGATCGTAACTTATCAAATTGAATTGAATACCAGACAGCTAATAAGTCGGTATTATTAGTCAAATTACTACTATATCAAGCTAACTAGCAAGGGTAAATGGGTATCGTATCCACGAGGAAGAGGGGAAGTCTAATATGCAATTAAAGTGCGGAAAAAGCAAAACAAAAGAAATAAAGGAATTAAAAAGGGGGGGGGGGTGGTTGGTTTGAAGTTTGGCTAAAAGACAAATAAACGACATACCAAGTTAATTAAGTCGACCCTCGGTGATAATCTAATCTAACACCCTAATATAGCAAGTTTAACCTCTCTCTAATTATACCATTTCATAGATAATCCCGGTTTTAACCAATTAATCCGCTTTATTGGGAAATTTGAGCAACCGCTACCAAATTCCCCTCATTTGAGTCCTAATTTGTCTAGTAACCACTCAAACAAATCACAACCAAAGGCATGAAGAGCAAAGATTAATAAAAGATTATGAACAACCCAAATTAGTATCTAATTAGCTGCAACCGCGACATTAATCAAATCTAATCTATTAGTTGTCGAATTAATTCCCCAATCACAAGTTAGTCATAAGCATACACTAATCATGTGAAAGTTGCTTCCTTCTAGGCTAATAATCAAATACCATCAATTATCAACCAAGCATGTGAAATAACCAAGTCTAATCTAGTAGCTAATAAGATAAAACAAGGATAAATCATGCATTGAAGAACAAGGACTTAATTACAATGAAATTAAAGGCAAATTAGAGAGAATAAATCTTACTAATACATAGGATGAAAGATGTTGATTACACCAAGAGTTTAGGAAGGGGATTAGCCTTCCATACTAATTATTACACTAATTTTGGGATTAAACCCCGTAATAAAATCACTAGTTTTTGAACAAATTCTCTCTCTAAAACTCCCTCTAAATGAAAAGTAGATGAAAATAATATGAAAGGTGATAGGTCTTATTGAGGGGTTCATGCCCCTTTATTTAACATAAATACAAAACACTAGAAGACAAAAGTCAAAAGAGTCCAACGAAAATCGTCAAAAACGAGGTTATGGAAATTTCCTCGGAAGACACTCCCCTCGACTCGAGGGAGACACTCCTCGAGTCGAGGATCTTGTTCTTAAAAATACCTGTCCTGCCGACTATCCTCGACTCGAGGAGAACCACTCTCGAGTCGAGATGATCGTCCTCAAGTCGAGGGTAATATTCCTTGAGTCGAGGGACAGTGCACAGGGCAATCTTCGAACGGGCATAACTCTCACCTCCGATCTTCATTTTGAGATCATAATATATCGTTGGAAAGCTAAGATAATGAAATTTCCTTTCCATTTCTAATTTCTGAAAAATATCATCTGGTTAGAGAGTTATGATCCAATGAAGTCGGAGGTGATGGTGTGTGGTTCTCTGAGTGTGGTCAAGCTATCTTCTCCTTGAATATCGCTCCAACTCGTAGCTTAATCTTCTAATCCCATCCAACTCTCACCAAAAGGGTCTTGAGCCACCAAAATCCCATAAAACCATCAATTAAACTCCAACTATACTCCTTGTTGAAATGTGACTTGTATGGTCGCATTGTGGAGCTATGGGTTGGAGTTAAATTTGTAGAGGGTGGGTAAACTAAGGAGAAAGAAAAGTCGAGTTCAGAGACTTTTGGCGCTCCGCGTCCTGGAGGCCGCGGGCTGCGGAAGAGCTACGGCAGAATAGCGTTTTGGATGCAGAGAGTTGGCGCACCCCGCGCTGTGGTGGTCGCGGACCGCGAAGGAGGTCGGCGAGGTCCGCGGTGGGTGCTTGGCGGGCCGCGCGGCTTAGTCAGTTTCGGCGATTCGTTTTCCTTAAGCCGTTTTCTCGTGTTGTTGTATTTAATTAATTCCAAATACTGTTTTCTTGGGTTATTGAGTAGGTTTACTATATAAACACCTACAATAACTTAGCAATAGATTAGGGGAGATTAGAGAGCAAACACAAAGGGTTT
>JBBYHQ010006677.1:0-11280 GCA_038382645.1 Spergularia azorica | reverse complement strand
AATGTGGTATATAATGAGTGAACAGTTAACCGGGGGTACGTAGCTCTAGGTACCCCCGGGGTACCTAATAATTTGTGGCAGATCCATCCATGGTCACATCATCTTTCCAGATTTAGGACTTCTACCTCACATCCCCAACACAACGTCGATGCTGTATCACGTGGTGAACTTCCTCGGCAGCTAAAAGAATGGAAAAGGTAAATCAGACAAGAGCCAAATGAGGCCATTTAGATTGACATGGAGCACAGAAGCGAAACATAAAGAGCAAACCTTCCATTTTGGCAGCCTCGTCTCTATCCAGATCTGCAAAGAAGACATTACGCATCTCAACCGAGAGGCAACGAAAACGATCTCCACTATTGCAAGATCACCATTTAACTTTGTTCTGGTGGCATGGAAGCTGGAGGGTGGAATGATTTAAGGAGGTGCTCTGATCTACTTTTGTCTAGGAATTTGCAATAAGACTTAGTCGTATTGGCAAATCCAAATTTACTGCAAATTGGCGCTGATGTTTGCTTCATGTGTCTTGCAAACCGTTTAACATTCATTGTGACCATTATATTGCTTTTAGTGATCATGTTAGTTTACAATTTAACCACATAAGTTGTGATTTAAAAGGGTCACAAAATATAAAATTAGGCATTATGTATGAAATAACCCATTTACTCATTTTATATGTGCAATTCTAATCTTACATTAAATTAAAACAATCACTAAAAGAAGTATAATGGTTACTAAAAATGTAAAAGAAATCACTATTTATATAAAGAAAGATGGTCTTACAATAAGTTAGTGTGAGACCGTCTCACACAAGACTTACTCTAGACGGGATACTTTCATAGAAAATATGCGTGTCCGTTGCTATAGATCGGTTTTCGTAACGTGTTTGTAGGTTTATCATGTGCGCTATAGACATACTTAGACAAAGTCGTTACAAATTTGAAATCATTTGGTCTGAAACTAGCTCCCAATACGGTGGAAAATAATCAATAACAGGGAGTTAATCTCGATGTGGGAGTATGTCACAACTCACAACATACTCCCATTAATCATCCTATCCCAAACCATTTATAGCGGAAAAAATATATGTATATAGGGTGAGGTTCAGGTAGAAACCTTAGTTATATAGGAACTGTAAGAACCAATCTAAGCCATTAATTCACCCAGATCTAACGCTCGTAATTTCGTGACCGTCAAACTGAGGTAAAGAACAAAATAAAGCAACATTGTCCCACTCCCACGTGGAATTGTGGAAACTTGTGATGTTTGATGCTTTTTTTGTCAGTGATTTCATGTCCAAAACATTTTTGTTTGTTTAATTCATCTATCAGTTGTTAACTTGATATTAATCTGTATCAAGCATACGAATCAGTTTCTCTCACCATTTTTCTTCTGTTTCTTTCCCTGCGTAAATCCGAAGCAGGTACCATTCTTGTACATCATATTTAATTCGTTTAGATGCATATTCCTCACTTTTAAGTTTGATGTTCATCAAATTTGAGTTTGATGTTCATCAATTAAAATTAATGTTCAGCTAATTGAAGTTTAATTTTCATCAGTTAAAGTTAGTGTTCTACAAGTTTAAGTATAATGTTCATCAATTGAAAATTATGTTCATCAACTTTAAGTATAATGTTCATCAATTAAAGCCAATGTTCATCAACTTTAAGTATAATGTTCATCAATTAAAGCCAATGTTCATCAATTAAAACCAATGTTCATCAATATTAAGCTCAATGTTCATTAGATTTTGACCATAAGTTCATCAACTAAATCCGTATGTACATCCAATTCAGATTCAATATTTGCCCAATTTAATTCATTCAATGTTTATCAAAAATCAAAATTGATGAACACTCATGCACAATCAACTTACCATCCATCGTCGTCGATGTAAAACGCAGGAGACGAAAGGAGTCGCCGAGAAATGGAGGGCGAGGGAAGCAAATGCGGTGGACATAGGTGGGCCAGACAGAGTCGCCGGCGAGCGCCAAGTGAGATAATGTTGTTTGCCGGTGACAGTAGCGGTGGCACGGTGGCTGGGTAAGGGAGGAGAGAGAAGGAGTGGGGGGACGGGAAGAGAGAAACTGTATGGATGGGTTTGGTTTGTTATTTTGCTTTTTTTTTTTTTTTTTTTGCTTTTGATTTTTATTACTCCCTCCGTAAATTGATATAATAAGTGGAGTGGAGTAATATTAGGAAAAATGAGGAGAGCGAATGTGGGGTTTAATAAAAGTAGGAGAGATAATGTGAGAGAGGATGTAATAATTTAATAAAAGTAGGATAGAGAAATATGTCCCAAAATAGATCGGGTGTTTGAGCTGGGACGTCCCGAAATGGAATATGAGGCGTTTGAGCTGGGACGGAGGGAGTAGTTATTTTGTGGACCATCAGATCTAAAGTAGATGGGTGGTTGAGATTGGTTCTTAAATTTCCTATATATACAAAGTTTCTACCTGAACCTAAATCTATATATAAGGGTTTTTGCGAAACCCTACCTTTAAAAGTTCAGAGTTTGTAAAACCTTACCTTTTATAATAAAAAGACAAATTTAATGAAAATAATCCAACGTTTACAACATTTTCATTGAATAACCCAACCTTTGCACTTTAATAAAAATAACTCAACGTTTTACTTCGCGTCACACTAACATCCCAAACCCGCTAAAATGCAATTTCTCGCACTCCAATTCTCAGGGGTTATTTTTTATTTGCACAAATTTTTATGATATTTTCTTTGACGGTTTTCTTTACCTGACTACATCGCTTTAAGTATTTGCCTTTTTTGACATTTAATTTTTGTATTTTAAATTGGTTAAATTGTCAAACATATAACATCCCTAGATGCACGAACATTTTTATCATGCAAATGAAAACAAAATAGATTTTCATTGGAATGTAGTTGTGATTTTCATATAAGTTCATTTCAATTGAGATTAAATAGATATGTTGTGGAGAATAAAGGGAAGGTAATTATTTTAAATTATTTATTTATTATAAGATAGGGGAAACACAACGGAAACAAATCGTCAAGGAAAGAATCACATAAATTTGTGCAAAATGCTTTTTCCCCCCTTATTATTTAGCCCCTTGAGATTTGGAGTGGGCGAAATTCCTACTTTGCCAGGTTTGGGATATCAGTGTGACGAGAAGTAAAACGTTGGATTATTTTTGTTAAAGTGAAAAGGTTGGGTTATTACAGAAATATGTTGCAAACGTTGGATTGTTTTCATTAAATTTGCCTAATAAAAATTGTGAAAGACTACCTTAAAAAAAAATCCTTGCGAAACACTACCCACTAACGTTTTCTGTCAAAATTTCTGTCAAAAATAACAGCTTTCCCCTTTGACTTTGCTGACATCTTTTACCCTACAAATTTTCACCCAAAATTCAACCAAATCCCAAATTCATTCCAAAATCTCTCTCTAAAGCCTAAACCCAGAATTCCTCTCTTTGCCCATGTCCACTCGGATTTGTAATTGTCAAATCATGTTCATTTTGTGCTATTCTCTTCGTAAACAACCTATTTATCGTCTTCATCTTGAAGTTTTTCAAGGAATTTGCAATCTTTTTTCCTATTTTTGATCAAATTGATGTATGCCCACATCAATTTGAGGTAGAATACCCTTAGAGCATATTTAGTGTAGGCCTACTTCTTGGTTGGTCTTTCCTCCACCTCATCATGAAGACCTACTTTGTTTTTGCAAGTGTATTGGAGACCTACTTCAATTGGTAAATTAAATTTGTTTAGATTTTGATTGAGAGAAACAAAAAACAGTTTTTTCAATCATAAAAATATAGACAAATGGGTCTCTATTTGTAGCGCAAAAAAAGTTGTGTTCAATGGTATGGTTATTTTATTTTTTTCACAAATGAAATTTAATAAAAAATAAGTTTTAAATATGAAAGTGATGCCAAATTTTGAGGATCAGAAAGCTGACACATGATATTCTATGAGTGGCTAATTTATGCATAAGAAGTTGGCCTTCATTTTGCAATTCGCGTTGGTCATGAAGACCTGGTTCTCTCTTCTCTCTCCTGTTTTCTTTATTTCTCTTCATTTTTTTATTGTTTTTGGGTTGTGAAGACCGGGCAACAATTGCCCAATAAATATGCTCTTAGAGGACATTTATTGGCAAAGATGAAGTAGGTCTTGGAGGGGTGAAAATAATAAAAAATAGGGAAAAAAAAAAAAAGGAGGAGAGAGGTGGGGAAGACCGGTCTTGGTGAAGGCCAGGTAAGGGAGTTTGAAGACCTACCTTTTTTCTTGCATGCACCAACTAGAATATGCCATGTGTCACTGCTTTACTTGACATTATTATTGCTGAAATCTTCTTCAAACGACTAGCTAACGACTACTTTTCAAGAAAATGCAGCACCCAAAAAAAAAAATCCCAACGGATAGATTATTTTTTTCTCTTTAAATAGAGATCAAATTTGGGTATATTTTCATAAACAAGCAAAGTACAATGAAATATTAGTGGAAGATATTTAAGTAGGAAGACCAACTTCAAAGATGGTCTCCAATAAACTAGTAAAATGAAGTAGGTCTTTATTGTGAGGTGGAGGCGAGAGAAATTGGTGAAAGTTGGGAAGACCAACCATGAAGTAGGTCTCCACTAAATGCCCTCTTATAATGGTCTGCACTTGGGTGAGTCCATTTTCATGTTGACAAATTCATTTTCCTTCAAACTCTTGAACATAGTGCAAATCATCTCTTGATCATCAAAATTTCGACCATCATGTGTTTTTTTTATAGATGATCCAATTGGAAACTTTGTCACCTCGATCTTCTGAGATTCCTTCAAATTTTTCACCTTCCTAATCAAACATATTTTCGACCATCATGAGTATTTGAAAAATTCCTGAAAAGTATTTCATATCAATCATAGTAGTACTGTAATAGTATTTAACCTGATTTTAGAAATACTTTGTTATCATCAAGGCAGGGAGAGATATTTTGGTATGAAATTGGGGATTTCGTAATCGATGAATCTTGGTGAGAAAATCTGGGTTAGAAGGTAAAATAAACGGTCAAAGGTAGAGAGTCGTAAATTTTGACAGAAAATCGTTATCAGGTAGTGTTTCGCAAGGATTTTTTCTTTTAAGGTAGTTTTTCACAATTTTTATTATAAAAAGTACGGTTTTGCAAACTCTGAACTTTTAAAGGTAGGGTTTCACAAAAAACCCCTAAATATATGTCTTTCTTTTGTCGTGGTCTTTGATGTTGCACTACCATAACCCCAAACACAAGTGTCTTTTCTGATTCAATAAATTATTGTCCTTTATTTTGACATCATTCATCATCATGTGTCGTTCACTTGTCCAAAATCAATGTCTTCAAAATTTCCAAGTTTCTCACCCCTGGCAATTTTAGTCGTTCGGACGTGGTTCCCCAATTGTATCTTTATATCACTTGCACGCCATCTCATCGACTCTTCTTAGTCTGTTGTTTTTGGTGCATCACCGGCTTATCGCCAAGGTCTTATTATGCCAGAATCAGCGCAATTTGATAGTCAAGTCATTTACTTTTTCGTCGTCCGTCATCATTACGTGAAGCATTTATCAAGTTTACAACTGTGTGGCCGTTTTCTAGCGGAGTCATTCGTTTTCGTCATCGGCCCCTAACCTAGCCATGTTTATGGCAGTAGGATTGTCCCGATTTTCAAGTTCCCCGGCCCCTACCTAATCCTGTCTATGGCAGTAGGGTTTTCCCGAATTTCAAGTTCATCGAACCCTCACTAGCAAAATTGCAGTAGGTGATCCCGAATTTCAGCCCATTAAAGGCGTTTTTTCTCTCATCGATGACTTCGTGCTCGCCCGGTTGTTTTCTTCTCTCAACGACATCATTATTCAAGGTGTTGCGATTATCCAGTCCAATCGAATCGTCCGTGTTACTGCCGTTCCGATTGCGGGGGAATGTTGGAATATATCAAAGATTAAGAAATCAATATCAGTGTTTGGGCTATATTAGTTATGGTAGGAGTATAATTGTGTTGGGAAATCTAGTCTAGTATTGTGTAGAAAGTTCTAGTTTAACTTAGTTTATTCCCAAGTAATGTATTGTGTAGAAAGTTCTAGTATTTTCAATGTTTTGTACTAGCCTATATAAATGGCTTATACATGATTAATGAAACAGAGAATGATCCTCCCCCAAAACAACAGAATCATCTCCTCTCTCAAATTCTATCAAGATCCCCTGGAGTTGAAAAATAACTCTACATGGTAGAGTTTACTCAAAATGGAAAATTAACTCTACTTGGTAGAGTTACTCCTTGTGTTTAAAAATACACTTTCGTTTATATTTTCCATTTATAGTAAACTCTACCAACTTTAAGGAAAAATAACTTCAGGGGATCTGAATCCTAAATAAATTATTATTTACTTCCTGCACATTTAGAACTTCTGCGTCTCAGAGATCAGAAAGATTCACTGGATATAACATACAGAGTACTTCTATATATACTTTCTAAGCGTCTCTAACCAACATATGAGGCATTACAACATGGATGAAAATTAAATTTCCAACGACCACTTAAAATCTCTACCATGCCAACTCTATTTCGAAATCAACCACTTCTTTACCCTTTTACCTCGGAGATGAGTGTCAACTAGACAGTATCTCGTCACATGTTAATGGTTGATGACAGCAAAGAAGATTTTGAATGAGGACGAAGCCCTCCATATCAAGGAAATATTCGAAAGCTGCTGCTCCATAACCGAAAAGTTCATATGCCATAATCTTCTCCAACTGATCAAAGAGACGTTACTAGCACTAATGAACTACCTCACTCTGCAAGTATAAGTACAAGTCCATTGAAGCCTTACCTATATACTGATAATAGTCATTTGAAAGAACCCCAACTTACACAGCATAGCCCCACACTGTTGCAAACTCACCTACTCTACACATTCATTCCCATAAGCATTGATAACTGGCAGCAAGACGATTTCATCAACGAAAGCACTACGAGTGCACTCCTTCACCATTTTAGAAAACAACCTTCAAGCAGCCTTAACAAACCCACTCCATTTTAACTCTGATCATGGAAATTTTCCCAACCCCATCTCAAGTAATTCACTAATTTGTCAAACTTTTCCCATCCTATCAAACTTTTTTTTTTAAGGTTGTTATCCTATCAAACTTGATCATGTCTTTAATACATAGAGATTAACCAAACTTCAAACAAACAACTTTTTGGGGTACGCTTTTTCTACTGTTCCTTTAAGCATGTTTATGCATCACAACAGTCTAACAGACATCTAACTCCTACCCCTACCCCTTGATTTTGGACCTGATTCGTAACAAAAAGAATGGTCTAGTCTTCCCCCTTAGATAAATAATGCTTTGCTGCAACCCCCCCGGCCAACCCAACCAGCAAAAAAAAAACAATTTACACACAAAATAAAAAAAATATAGGGGGGGAGAGAGGTACAGCGAAACCACTTAACTCATAAAGAATGCAAAATGTTTACCCGAAATTAGATTGCCAATTGCTTAGTTTTTCAGAGTTCTCTCGACTAAGGCTAACTCTTGGGCGCTTGAAGATATTTAACCAACATAGACTAAGCCTTTGTTCTTTTGTGTCAGGTTTTAAAGTGACATAATCCCCGGATGGAGATACGTATAGCACACTCTCTTTGTCTCTGAGAAGCTTCTTGAAGATCCTGAATAAAGATGAAAAACATTCACTAAGTCAAAGAAGATCAATCAACATATTGTTAAAGTTACCATCTGCTTTTCTCGGTCACAATTACCTCAATTGAAGAAATGAAGTCTCTTGGATGTTCATAGAAATTCCCTACACGTTAAATGGAAGTAGGTCATTGTTGGAGTATTCCCTCCTAAATGGAGGAAGAACCCATGCGTTTTACATATGGATGTAGTAAGTAAAGGTGGTAGTGAAATTACCACTTTACTCTTACTTGTTTCCTTCTTTAAGAAGCTTGGCCAACAAAAGAGGAAGACTGTGTGGACAGCAAAATCAGATCAAACACACACCATAAACACATTCATAAAAGAGAGAGAAAAAGAGAGGAGGAGCTTAACCCGTATAACCCTAAAAAACCCAAATTTGAATTCCAAATTCCCGGTCCGTTCGAGCTTGGGTTGCAGCCAAATTTTGAGGGGTGTCTACTGCATATATAAGCTTCGTTCCTGCATATTTTGGAGTCGTTCGACTTCTCTAGCTGGTACTTTCATTACCTCTGCCTCTTAGTGTAATTTGGTGATATTTGCTACTTTGTAGTGGTGATAGGTGTGGTTGTTTGTCCAAGGTTGTTACCTTGAGTTGTGGTTGCCCCTAGTGGTTACTAGGGAAGATTGTAGTGTTGTACTCCATTGGTTTGTTGATTATTGGAAGGGCTTGGTACCGGGCTTATGGTACCCGTGGTTTTTTCCCATCTTGGGTTTCCACATAAAAACCTTGTGTTGTTTGTTTTCTTGTCATTTGTTTTTTGGGGCTGCTATACAGTCCCGGAGGGCTGCCAAAATTTCCATTTTTTCATTACATTTGGTTAGTTTCATCTAACGGCACAAACGGGGAAAAGGGTAGTTAGTTTGTAGCTTCCGCTTTGACGTCTTTTTCCCAACATAGTGGTATCAGAGCCATAGGTTTAGGCATGTGGTTCATAGTTTGTGTAGTTTAGGATGGATGATAAAGTGGGTACACAAGGGATGATTTTTCTAAAATCCGGGAATTACTTGGATTGGAAAATAAAAATGGAAGACCTCTTGTATTTCAAAGACTTGTATGAGCCTATTGTAAACAAAGACATTCCCACTGGTGTAATTGAAAAGGATTGGAATATTTGAATCGAAAGGCGGCTGCTACTATACGACAATGGGTCGACAGTAGTGTTCTTAACCATATAGCCAAAGACACGGATGCCTATGTGATGTGGCATAAGTTAGAGGGGCTGTATGTATGAGAGAAAGAATGCCTTGAATAAGGCGTCATTGATGAGAAAGCTAGTGAAGTTGGAGCTTAAAGCGGGTGATAGCATAGTGGTACACATAAAAACTTTCAAGGGTTGGCACACCAACTTGCGGCTGCACAGATGTCTATTGATGATGAATTGCAAGCCTTGCTACTACTTTGCTCATTACCGGAAAGTTGGGATACACTTGTAGTGTCTCTTAGCAACTCGGCTCCGGAAGGTAAAGTGACCATGGAGATGGTCAAGTCTAGTCTTTTGAATGAAGAGACAAGAAGAGAAGACATGAGTACCTCCAGTGAAGCAAATGTGGTCCATGACCATGATAGGGGAAGGAGCAAAAATAAAGATGCTCAAAACCGTGACAAGTCCAAGGGGAGATCCAAATCAAGGAGTAAAGTGATTTGTCATTATTGTGAGAAGCCGGGTCATATTCAAAAGTTTTGCCGAAAAATGAAGAGAGATAAAGGCAAAGGAAAGAAAGGGAAAGGTGACTCATCGGGCCATTCCGAAGAGAAGGACACCACGGCCATTGCAACTAGTGAGGAAGAAGAGTTGTTCTTCATTGGTGATCAAGGTTCTTTGAATCTTGCTTGTGATGATTGTACATGGGTGATAGACACGGGTGCTTCATATCACCTTACTTCACACCGTGACTGCTTCTCATCTTACACTAGCGGTGATTTCGGCTATGTAAGAATGGGAAATGAAGGTTCATCCAAGATTGTGGATATAGGTACAGTGTGCCTTGAAACTCCCGCGGGTTGCAATTTGGTCTTGAAAAATGTCCGACATGTTCCCGATATCCGGCTGAATTTAATTTCAGCGGGTATGCTTGATGATGGTGGTTACTCCAGTCACTTTGGTGATGGTAAGTGGAAGCTTACCAAAGGCAGCCTGGTCGTGGCCCGAGCTTCGAAGGTGAGATCGTTGTATGTGATGCAAGCTAAGTTATGCCTTGGAGAAGTAAATGTTGTTGATGAATCCTCCATTGATGTGTGGCATAAGAGGCTTGGTCACATGAGCGACAAATGCATGAAAATGCTTGCAAAGAAGCAAATTCTCCCTGAAGTTCAAGGTATGTCCTTGAAAACCTGTGTTCAATGTTTAGCTGGTAAACAACATAGGTTAGCTTTTCGTTCCCGCCCCCCTTTGAGAAGAAAGCATGTTTTAGATTTAGTACATACTGATGTTTGTAGTATGGATACTAAATCTCGTTCTGGTGCACTATATTTTGTCACTTTCATTGATTATTTTTCCAGGAAAGTGTGGGCTTTTCCTTTGAAAAGCAAAGATCAGGTTTTACAGACGTTCAAGGAGTTTCATGCGAGGGTTGAAAGAGAAACCGGGCGGAAATTGAAGTGTGTAAGATCGGATAACGGTGGAGAGTACCGGGGTCCATTTGAGCACTATTGTAAGAGTCAATGTATCAAGCTTGAGAAAACAGTTCCAAAGACACCTCAGTTGAACGGCCTTGCGGAGAGGATGAACAAAACCATTGAAGAAAGAGTTCGATGTATGATCTGTCATGCAAAGTTGCCAAAATCATTTTGGGCAGAAACTTTGCTCACTGCCATCTACCTTATAAATCGGTCTCCTTCGGTTCCACTTGAAGGTGATGTTGCCGAGAGGGTGTGGACCGGTAGAGACGTTTCTTACAAGCACTTGAGAGTCTTTGGATGCAAGACACATGTCCATATTCCGAGAGATGAGCGGTCCAAGCTTGATAGCAAGACGAAAGAGTGCATTTTTCTAGGGTATTCGGATGACAAATTTGGGTACAAGTTATGGGTTCCAAATGGCCGGAAAATGATTAGAAGCCGAGATGTGGTATTCTTTGAAGATGAAACACTTGGTGATTGTGAGAAGGCTGCCAAAAACATGTCTTCTCCTGATGTTCCGGTAATCATTGATCGGTTGGTTGTCCACTGAACCCTGGAGTTGTAGATGATATAAATGGTGACCCTGATGGTATAAATGAAGATACAGATGGTATAAATGGTGATACAGATGGTACAAATGGTGATGACGAGGAAGAAACATCCGGAGGGTGAGCCACACCATGAAGAAACACCACCACAATCTCCTGAGCTCCAACTAAGAAGATCCACCAGAGACCGAAAGGCCTCTAATACATATCCACCTGATCAGTTTGTTCTTCCTAAGGGAAGACATGAGGCTTTGGCCGAAGGGGGAGAACCGGATAGCTTTGATGAAGCTATGGCCGATGTACTATGCATCATAAAGAGTGGTACACTGCCATGCAAGATGAGATGACATCCTTGCATGAGAATCACACCTTCGAGTTAGTAAAGTTGCCTAAGGGCAAGAGAGCACTCAAGAA
>JBBYHQ010006666.1:0-11281 GCA_038382645.1 Spergularia azorica | reverse complement strand
TAAAACTGATCTGATTTGATTTGATTTGAATAAATCTGATCTGATTTGAAAACACTATTGAATAAGTTGAATCGCACAGGGTCTAAGTCGATCCCGAGCCGAGCTTTATATTTCCCGAGCCGATTTTGAGCTCAAATTCTTTAAGCTCGCCGAGCTTCGAGCCGATCCCGAGCTCGATCCTAAACATCCGAGCTGATCCCGAGCCTACCCGAGCTCGGGCTCAGATCGGCTCGGTTACACCCCTAGGATCATATCATATGGTTTTGCATTGGAAGAGTAGTGATGATACCATTTTCAAAATTGCGGGCTTCTTATTGAAACTTATCATGCATATACTTAAGAGTGATTCTACAATGGCTACCAAGCTATAGTAGCCATTATAAGAGGAGCAAATCTAACCATTGAATTTTGAAGAATAAATCACAACCATTCATTATTTGACCCATTAATAATAATAAAAAAATTAACAATAAAAAATCTACATGTAAAAAAAAAAAAAAAAACAACCCCATCCTTTTTCTCTCTCCTCCCCTCCCCAGCCCTGCCACCTCCATGACCCCACCGCCTGCCACACCAAACACCACTAATACACCTGAGAACATCATCTCCGGTCGGCTACATGACGCAGATCTTGAATGGGCCACCACCGGCCACCTTCGTCTCATTCTTGGTTGTCCGCGCACGACTTTCTCTCCTCCCAACACTTCTCTTTCCCACCCTCTCCCCCGTTGATTCCAAGGCCCCCACCTCACAATAACCCCCTCTCGCCCCTCCTCCGACCGCTTAGCATTCTCAAACGCCGCCTCCCTTCACAATCGTCGCCGCCCCAAGGAAATGCGGAAAAAAAAAGAGAAAAGGAGGTGGCGGGAGGAGCGTCAGTGGCGCAAAGAGTGGGGCGCGTGGTGTCCGATGACTTCCATCCCAATTGCGGTGATAGGGGTGGCTGGGTTTGGCCGGAGGTGGTTCCTACTTCCTAGGGTGGGGACTGGGGAGGGGGGGTGGACTCGTGGAGTCTGGGGAGGGGGAGGGGAGTTTGTGAATTTATTATTTGATTTTATTTATTAATTTTAATTATTATAGGTCAAATCAATTAAGGGCTATGATTTATTTTGGGATATCAAGGGTCATTATTCTCCCTTTTATAATGGCTACTAAACCTTAGTAGCTATTGTAGAATTGGTATATATTTAACCGTTTTTTTAAGCCTGAGAGACTGAGAGATCATAAATAAATCTTTAATACTTTTACAATAGTTTGATTACAAGAAACTTGATCAAGAAGAAGAAAAATAGTTTGACAAGAAACGATTATACACAAAACTTGTGTGGCTATTCACCAATCGAGAAGTTCCATGTTACGAGAATCAAATAATTAATGAAGTTTACTAGTGAGCTATTCATTTGAGAGAGTAAGTGCACATTGCAGTCTTTTCCCCTTAGTCAAGGTAACGACAAGGTTTTTGATGAAACAAGTTCAAAAGCATACTTTGAAGAAAATGGAATCTTTTTTTTGCTTCGAACACTAGGACCCTAGGAGTTTTTCCCAATGAGTTGTACCATGTAAGCAAAGGTTTTAATGGGACATGTTCTTCATATATGCATGGACATCTCGATTTTTCAACTAATTTGTATTTTTTATAAGCATTTTCTTAAATTCCAATTTAAAAAAAAAAAAAGAAACATTTTAACTGGTATACGTACATTTCATATACATAAATTATACATTCCATCTACATCATTATACACATTTGAGTTGAATAACTAGAAATCAATGTTATATTATTGCAATACATTTCTAAAGCCACATTTACACGTTTTAGATTATTGAGTTTTTAGAATGTTATGGTTATTGCTTTTAATAAGTAAAATAAATAAAGATACAACGATAAAAATGGAATTTGTATATACAATTATCAATATTATAAAAAAAAAGGAAGCAGTAATTAACAAACATAATAAAAGAAACATTAAACATCATAATAAAATTAAAGATAGATATAATGAAAAGAAACAGAAGAACACCAATTTTTGTGCTCGTGAATTAACGGGCCTACTTCTTGTTTCCTTTTAACCGAAAGTTGTAGACAAGTTCTCTATGATTAACTTTAAGTTTGATTTTTGACTTAAAAAGCACCTCAGGTATAAGTTGGACTTGTAAGTAGATTTATTCTTTCTAAGGCCCTGTTTGATAGGACTGCATCTTTATGAACTGATATGATCTGATTTGAATGATTCTGATCTGATCTGATTTAAATGATTCTGATCTGATCTGAAGTCCTTGAAAATTTGATTGAATTTCAACGAATTAGTATCAATTATGGACCAAATAATTGATAGTTATTTGAACATTTCTGATCTGATATGATCTGATTTGAATGACTGTGATCTGATCTGATCTGATTTGAATGATTCTGAACTGATCTGAATACTACTTATATTAAGTCCTATCAAACAGGGCTTAAATAGTATTATCTTGTTTATGTACCTTTCTCGTAATTGTATAAGCAGAGTAACAAGAGATCACGGTTAACAAAATAGAGTACGTTGTATAGTTTGAAGCCAAAATCACTTGAAAATTAGTAAAAAAAAATAGGAAATTGTTCGGGGAATAGCACTAATATGTAACAAAATTAAAATGAAAGTTCTTTAGTTACTTCGTGAGTGATTACCGCCATAAAATATTATTAATTTGATACGTTCCTCGCTCTAAGAGCATATCTAATATTTTCACTCCAAATTTAAAGGAAAAAAGACGGAGGGATTATTGCATATCGTGATAAATGTGACTATGGCGATACGATACAGTCGACTATCGTATAATTAGTAAATAACCAACGTATTCAATATCAATACCTAAAAATGATTAACCGTACCATAACTAATACAGCCCCTCTAAACCAATGAAAACATCTCACATATAACCACCAATTTAATTATCGTTACAATCCGAAGTTCCAAAACCTCACTTTACTCTTTTCAGATATATATAAAATGTCTAATTCCAATTTCCAAATTCATATGTTGGAATGTTCATTTTCTTTGAAAATTTAAAAGCACATTGACTCATCATGTAATAATTTTAAAACTTATTTAAATAAATTAATGATATACTCCCTCCATTCCAGTTATTTCTTGGACTATTCTTTTTTGGACTGTTTCATTCATTTATTGGACTTTCTATAATCTGGGGGTGATTTATTTGCAAAATGATCATCATGTGCTCATTGTAACCATTGTGCCCCATTTGCTTATGTTTTTTTTAGGGGACCCACTTGCTTATGTTTTTTAAGAGTGGGGTTTTAGCAGTTTCTCTCTCCTCTCCCGACCTCCCATTGGTTTTTGTGCAAAAATGAAAGTCCAAGAAATGACTGGAACGGAGGGAGTAAGAATCATTAATGAAAATTCCCAATAAAATGCAAAAAATTTTACTTCGGAATTTTACTGTACGGGTCGAGCCTCTCCTCCCGTTTGTTCTATAACTATCGTCCGATCTCAATATAAATGAAACATCAATAATCATGAATTTGATATGTGATCGTGTTCACCTAAAATTATGTTTGTAGGCCACCTTTTTTAGAAACAAAAACACATTTTTGCACTCTTTTTATAATTGTTTGTTTGAACGTTTGTATTTTCATTCGTTATGTCTTGAAATTCATTCCCAAAATGAAACTCTTCTGCCTCAAAGCTTAATAGATAAGAGATACTCTTTGCTTTACTACCTTTCTTCACACAGTGCAACAACACCGATATTCTCTCGGCCGCTAGACATCTTTTGAACGCGACTGACTACCTCCGTCCCATTCGACTATCTTTTACCTACATTATCTTTCATTTTATGAATTGATTTTCACTCCCCCCATTTTAATCAATCTCTTGCAATCCATTAGACTCACCCACAGAAACCTTCACACAAATCTCCATCCTCGTACCTCCCCCAAAAACTATTAATTTTGCAAGTGCATGCCGAACCGATCACAAATCTAAACCCCTCCATTTAATTCTGTTTTTTGTTTTCGAGTTTGAACCAAACACTAAGTAAATAAAGTGAATATAAAAACATTATTTAAACTTCTTTAAGAATACATCATTGAGACAATTGTCGTTTGATTTTGGTACACTTTTTTATACCAGTACTGATACCATGGGCGAAGCCAGTTATTGGCGAGGGGTGGCAGCCGCCACCCAGGTGGGGTGAAGAAATTGTTTGGTTTTATAGATAGAATTAGTTTATATATATTTTTGAGTGCACAAATTACATATCAGATCTAGTTGCCATACTGGATACAGTGCAATTCTTAGAACAAGGAGATGCTGGGTTCGATTCTCGTTAGAGGCAAGTTTTATTAGTTTTTTAAAATTTTCCTTTACTTTTAAACATAAGTTAAGCTTTAGGTAGTCTATGAGAGGATTTGAACTCTTGACCTAATGGATTCAAATGTTGACAACTAACCAATAGCCAACAATCATTTCATGCTTTCCTATGCAAACTTTAATATATAAAATGTTCCTTTCCCTTTGCCACAGTCTTTCGTATGTTTATTTTTTTTCTTTCTTATTCCGTAATTTATTATGTCCGTTTCGTTATTTTTCTTATTAGATGAGCTTATTTAGTATTGATTTTAGCTAGAGATAATGAACGAGTTCTAAATTGTACGTTAGAAATACCGCGTATATAGTTATAATCCGCCACCCCAAAAATTAAATCCTGGCTTCGCCCCTGACTGGTACGACCTTTACAGTATTTCGAAACTAATGAATAGTCATGATCAACATATCACAATGAAAAAAATCATGAGTTGAGTAACATTGTATGAATTTGTAGTAGGCGTGTAAAATTTAGTAAAAACATAATTGTCTACTCAATTGTAAGATCAAAAATAGTGATGACCAATTATCAACTTTCATTATAAAAAGACTTCTATATAGTACAATATAACCATTTCGAATAATTCCTATATTAATTTGTAACTAACAATAATTATTTGGGAACGAATATGTACAAACATATATATTTCCTAAAATCTAACTATGATGGATAAATAAAAATCTGTACAATTTTCCCAATATGGGCAATATCCTTTTAAATTGTTGCAAGAGACAAATTAACTACACCACCATTTTCTTATTACCCCTCCCAATATGTACAATTTTTTTTTTTTTTTTTTTTTTATCTTTCAACATATAATTCATGTGTGGCATGAATTTTTTTTTCTTACTAATTTCAACAAACAACTAAGATATATATATTATGTTGATCTTACATGTAACTGACAAACTTGGTAAACGAAAAGCCAAAAGACACAATATTCAATAACTTTATTAAGATGATGGTTAATAATTTCAATAAATAATTAAATTTAAAGAAGTTGAAGGGATTTCTAAACGTTTGGAAAGACAGCTCAAGAGACTTGATGTAATATGAGAGTGACACGTAATTAAACATACATATGACAACTAAGCCTAATTAACCTAGGCATGACACGTGTTATTTGTAGAACTATTTTTGTTATCCTATTAATATTATTATATAGATATAGATATAGATAGATATATATTTGTTGAATGTATAAAACCATCGTTTGTGTCTTAATCATTAATATAGACTTTTTGTTGAGATGGTTCACTAACATAATAATAGAGTCTCAACAATCGTGAGGTCTCAAGTTCGAATCTTGGTAGCCCCCTCCTTTATTGGGTTGGAGTGTCACTATGAGCTCAACCAGTGTAATTTGTGGGCTAGATTATTACCCACGCTTCAAGCCCAAGTGCGCATTTGCGTGAGGGGACGTGTTGAAGGTACAAAACCATTTATTGTACCCTAACCATCAGTTTAGACTTCTGATTGAGATGATTATCTAACAACATTGTCAAATAAAACATGTAAGCAGGTCATGCGGACACTAATCTATCGTATTGTCGTTCACGGGTTCGTTTTTATTACAACAACAATAACAACCAAGTCTTATTCCCAAAGTGATTTGGGGTCGGCTAACACGAATCGTCATAAGTAACCGCCTCGGGAAAGTGATATAAGTTGAACATTATAGTGAATAAGTTAGAAAAATAATAAAACACGTTTAGAAGGAGATTTTTTTTAAAAAAAAAAAAAAGCTATCCAAAGAATGTAAAATAAAAGATTAAACAATAGTTATAACAAAAGTGGAAAACATATGAACTTTAAACAAATAATAGAATGACAAGCTTTGAGTGAAGATAAATAAAATAGGAGATGAAGGAAAACGGATTTACAAAACCAAACAAAAAAAAACAACATGAATCATATTGCGTCCTCCACATGGATCGAATCTCTCCATGCCGCCCTATCCACGACCATACTTTTCTCAAACCTTAGGGTGTGTTTGGCCAAACTCCTGAAGTGTTTCTGGACTGTTTCTGGGTCCTAAAAACTGGAAACTGGCCAAACACACAAAACTGGGAAACTGTTTCTGAATTGTGAGAAACACTTCTAGTGTAAATTTGTGCCTCAGAAGTAGAAGCTCCAATTTGGAGCTCCTCCTCCAGAAACTGTTTGTCAGAAACTATTTCTGAGAAGTAGTTCTGGAGAAGTTGGAGCTTGGCCAAACAAACCCTTAAGATGCTCATATCGCTTCTAATAAACCTCATCCAAGTCATTTTGTGATACAAAATCGTGTGCCTTGATACAATACTAAGATTTGTTCTACTACTTAGTAGAAAATGTCTACAGTAAAGAGGAGACATAATAGGGATATGTACTATGCTGCTAAAGGATGGTGTTTGAACGTTTTTGACAGTTGGTTTGGGACGACTTGGCTATCAAATTAGGATCGTCGATCAATGGAAAATTAGGTATAATAGCTTAAATATTTTTTTTAGCACCTTACTGTAAAATTTTATTGATATATTAATTATAAATAATAAATTACAAGAAGTTGGTTGGAAGCTGCGAAACAATCTGGGCTCTCACACCCTTGGCTATAGAATAACCAATACGAGTGAAAATATGTGTCGCAGCCTGCGCACCAATGTCGTGCGTCCTGTAGTACCGCTGAATGCGTTTAATTATTGTTCGGAATAAGTTTAAGTAAAGTATCATTTTCCTTAACGTTTTAAGAGTTTAGGTTTTCCTTATCTTATTAGGTGGACTTTAGGGAGTTTACTAGAGTTCCTATTAGTATTTAATGCTTTCTAATAGTTTAGAGACAAAAATTTGAGTGAAGAAAATTAATTGAAATAGTCGAGGGTAGACTCTTTCATATTTCTTTTGTGTTTGCTTGATGACGACAAACTCTTGCGTGAGTTTTAAAATCCTTTGCGGAGGATCGAATTAAGGGTTGCAGCTCGTTGAATTCGGCTAGATTCAATTAATTGCGGGTGTTCATATCGTTACTTTATTGTTCTTGTTCTTTTGATTTTCCATAAACCACAAAACCCATTAAGATTGTGTCTTTTTCGTTTTTAGAGAGTGCAGAACCTAGTTCTGTTCTGCAGTTATCAGTGTTGTCAGTGAGACAGTACAGAACCCAGTCTGTACCTTTAGTACGCTTCCGCACTCCTATCAATTTGAGATTTCCTCAACCCGTAACGGTATTATCACATCTTCATTCTTCTACTCTCCTAATAGGCGCACCTCTAGATTTATTTCTTACATGACCAAACCAACACATCGATTCTCCATCATCTTGTCCCCAATGGGAGCAACCCCTACTATCTCCCTAATAGCTTCATTTTTAACCAATCATTTCTTATATGTCCACACATACACTACCGTAGCATGCGCATCTCCACCAAACTCATCTTAACAACATGACACTGTTTCACGGCCCAACATTCGGTGCAATATAACAGTGTCGGCCTGATTGCCGCGCGGTAAAACTTCCCCCTTCAACTTATAGGGCATGCCTCCACACGGAAACTCTGTGACGTTCTTCCACTTCAACCAACGTGATTTGATACTATGGGCAACATCTCCATCTAATTCTCCATTGTTAATAGACCGCAAATATCGAAAGAAATCTGATTCTTCGACCACCTTCGCATACAACATGATCATCTCTCTCTCAGTGCACCTATTCCCGCTAAACTTGCACTCCAAATACTCGCTCTTGCTCCCCCTTAACTGAAACCCTCAAGGTTTTAAAGTCTGCCTCCATAGTTCTAATCTCCTTTCAATATCTTCTTTCTTTTCGAGAAGAACACGACATCATTTGCAACATCATATACCATGGTACAACATCCTGGATTGACCTCGTCACTTTATCCATAACAGTACAATAGCAAAGAAAAACTTTTTGGTTGTATATTTTAGGGTAATTTGTGAAACACTACCTAATAAAACGTATATTTTGCGAAACACTACCTTATAATTTTTTTTTGTGAAACACTACCTTATTAACGTATTCTTTGTGAAACATCACGTTATATAACGTATTCTTTGCGAAACACTCCCATAACTCAGATTGCGGCGGAAAAAAATCTCGTTTCGGACGTTGACCCACTTGTGCAGGTGATTCTTGGCCGTCCTTTCATTTCTTTTTATTTTCGTCCCAAATTATCATTTCCCTCTTTGTTTTCCCTCCAATTTTTGTTATTCTCTCTCTTTAATTACATGAAAAAAGTTTGAAATACCGTTTGATTGTAAAGCACATGACTTGAAAAGAAATGGAGGAAAACAAAAATGATAGAAAAGAGGTCAAAATGTCATTAACAACCATTGATTGTACAATACATGACTTGACGGTTAGATAAAGTTTGAAATACGGTTTCCAAAAATAAGTGAACTAAATGCATAAAATCCTCTTAATTGTATTACAAAATGCTCTTGAAGAGGCAAAGTTGGTGAAGAAATGAAATATAAAGGTGGTTCAATTATGAACACTAGTAAAGGACAGTGAAAATGAGAAATAAAGAAAGAAAAGGAAAAAAATAGAAGGGTGGGTTTACATGGAGGTAGAAATTAAAGTGAAATTTTTTTTAAAAAAAAAAAGGTGAGGCAACATCGAAAACATGATTTTTCTTTTTGACGGAATCTAAGTTACAGGAGTGTTTCACAAAGAGTACGTTATATAAGGTAGTGTTTAACAAAGAATACGTTATATAAGGTAGTGTTTCACAAAAAATAAATTATAAGGTAGTGTTTCGCAAAAGATACGTTTTATTTGGTAGTGTTTCACAAATTACCCTATATTTTATGGTAATAGCTTAGATCTACCTTTATTTACCGTTAAACTATTATATTTATCAATGATATTTTAACATTTTTGTCAGAAAAAAGATAGCCTACAATGCGATCCTAAGATTCCCTAGACAAAACAAGATCAGAGCAACTACCGACCACCCTTGGTTAGAAAAACAAAAACTCTAGTCAAATTATTCTGTCTTTTACCGCTTTTGATACTCGGGACTCCAATATTTCATGTGATTGCTAACGCCTTCGTACAGCCTTCAAATTTCTAACGGTTGGATCTGATACTGCTTTTAAGCCTCTTGTTGAGGAGGTGTGGAGTGTTAGAGCTCCCTTTATCTAGCCCACGGTCAAATTTCATGTCGTATTACAAGGACGAACACGACATTGCCTATGAGAGCGAATCTATGTACAGATTCTGTCGAAACATAACGGAGTAGACAAAGGGGTTATTCATAACGTACATTAACGTTCTTTCTCAGCTTACACGTTTAACGTAAACGGGAGTATGGGACTACGTACACATGAACGTTCTTACCGCCCTTGATTGAGTAGTCCCGGTCATAAAACACCAAGCTACATGAAAAAACTAAAACTGAAGAACGACAAGAGATGACACAATTATGATAATATGATAGCTAGATTGATAGTAGAGGCAGCTAGCTACCCTAGCTAGCTAGACTAACAAAGTTTGGTGCAGAAGCAGCGACGGCGGAATCCACGGCAGCGTCCACCGGAGAAACCTTCATTACGGCACACATACGCACAGTTGTGGTTGCGTCCGCAGGGTCCCTTGAAGTAGTGGCTCAGTGACTGGCACATTCTCCCCTCTGCTGGCTTCACTCCCTCTGTTGTCATTTATTAGATATTCGTGTTAATTACCACAAGTGGACGAGTTATTATACTAACGAATAAATGCTAGGAAGTCTATACGTACATAATTTTTGTTTTGCGTATAGGGAGACTCTTAGCATCACGCCATCACCCTTAATTCCTTTAACATAACTCAGACCGAGCATAAGTGATCCGATAAGATGTCAAAAAAAAGTCTAGTAGAAGTAACGATGCATGCAGGAAGTATTTAACTACTTAGTTGTACCCAAACCCAATTGCTTAAAGCCTTAAACAAAAGTTAGTACTCCGTATTCATGAATCAACTTGATATATCGTTATATATATTGAGGCCGGGATCCGTTACTACATAAAAGATAAAGTACAAATCTCTGCTCATCAAAACCTCATGATAGATGATCTGATAAGTGGATGGAATTGTGTGATAAAGATTTGCTAGTGCCAAACATTGCAGAACGCTCCTTTACTAAATAGGGTGTACACACAAATCAGTTAATCAAAATTCCGAAAAAATTGCATGAAATTTTTGCTAAGATTCTTATCAAACTCGCTATGAAAATTTTTCAAACTTTTGATTGACTGATTACTGTATACACCATATTTAATACAGAATAATATGGGGTGTTTAAACTTGGACGGAGGGTGAAAGTATCTAAGACAAGGAAGAAAATGGAGGGTCACTAGCAAAGCGGAATCCCCATTGTTTTTCTTTTGTTTCATGTATGAGTGCACAACCCAACATAACAAATCTCTATGTTTATTTCATTGAATTCTTTATGTCCGGCTTGAAGATAAGAGAGAAAATCAAACCAAACTTAAAAAAGTTGAAAGAAACACAAGGAGTATATCCGTAATAACTTAGCAAATTATATCCGTGATAATACAGAGTAAATTTCCAGAGGAGTTATGCAATTTCATTTACTCTCTCCATCTGTTTCATTTCTTTACGTTGGTCTGAATTCCGCTTATAAAATCTGACACAACGTAAATAAATGAAAGTAATGAAGGGAGTAATTTAATCTATAAAGATTCTTGTGATACGGAGTACTACATTTTTTTATTTTTATTTTGACAATGCGTTCGTTCTTTTTTTTTTTTTTTGGACATCAAGGAGTACTATGTTTTGGCCTATGATAACAACCATTGTTCTTTTATTCAAAGGTCTCCACTACTACTCAATACTAGAACTAAGGCTATCCTCATCCCTCAGACTCATATCAGATTTCAGACTTTGCCACGTCAGCTTTCCACTTACTTTTATATT
>JBBYHQ010006625.1:0-35775 GCA_038382645.1 Spergularia azorica | reverse complement strand
GAGTATGGATTGGAAGTATACTTATAAGAATTGGTTGGTTGAAGTTTCTGATCAAGGAAAAGCTTCTGTTCAGGTAATTTTTTTGAGTAGTAATTTTTATTTCTTTGTGATTTTTACTGGTAGGTGGATGTTTGATTCAGTAAATTTCTGTAGCTGAAGCATTGGTTTTGTATTGCATTTATGTAAATTTGACCACTTTGTATGCCCTTTGTTTTATTTTACTTTGTGGGTATGTCATGTTTGTGATGGAAATTAGAGTTTGTAATATGTACTGGTGTAGGCTGGGGTAAGAACTAAAATGGGTACTGGGATGAGGAACGGAAACATGAGTTCGATGTTTTCGGGTTCAGGGATGGGATGAGGAACCTAGGAGTTTCCGTTACGCACAAAAAGAGGGTGGATCAGTTGATTTGTAGCGTGGCGTTATGTTCGCCCAAAAATAAGTGTCGCAGGAAGTAGCCAACTTTGAGGTTTGGTCAAGTTTGATTACCAGTCTTAGTATTAGGGTTTGAAGTTTGAACACTTTGTGTAGTCGAATGATCACCTACTCGATGAAGGTTATTTTTTTTGTAACCAAGTGGGATAGAGTATGACTTACTAGGCATTTCTTGATTCTTGAAGTTTTGTGTCGCGGTGGAAAAGAGTGATATGAAGGATTGTCGATGTGTCTATTCATTTTGTTAGCTGGAAAAGAAGCTTTTTACAGATGCTCTTACACTGATCTCACTAGACATTTAGGGGGACGCAGAAATTTTGGGTTTATGCTTTCTATGAGCAGTGAGGAACACATTCTCTGAGTAGCCAAAAGAAGTCCCTGATAGTTGATTTTAAGTGCAATAAATTGACTGGAACTAATTGTGCAGGGGTGTTTGATAATCATATATAATTTGCTGGTGGAGTTAACATAATCTAATTAGTCGAGTCTAGACCAAACAACTGTGCATTCATTTGACCGAACTGTTTGTCGGATTCTGTGAAATGTTTAAGATATCTATAAATACATCTCTTAGATAAATGAGTTTATTGATGATAGCTTGTTTTCCAAAGGTGGAAGATATGGAAGTAGGTTTGACAACAAGTTTGAAGAACAACCAAGGAAGTTTGGAACTGTCCCTCCAAGAAAGTGAAAGTGATGTAAAAGACATCGATATAAAGGTAGAAGGTGGAGCGTCATGGCTTTATCAGGGGTATGGATTGATTGTGCATATCGAATTGAGCTTCTTTCTTAATGCAAATCGATATGTTATTTCTCTGGCTTTTAAGTAGTTATCGTTTATAGGACTATTTGTAGCCTCTGGTCTTTTTCTAAGTGATGCTTAGCTCGCAGGTTGGTGGATGCCTTCGGTAATCATATTGAATCATCAGTGGAAAATGCGATTTCAAAGAAACTCAAAGAAGGGATCTCGAAGATTGGTTCCTTATTGCAATCTCTTCCTACAGAAGTAAAAGTGGATGATACCTCTGAACTAAATGTCACCTTTGTTAGTGATCCCATCTTAAGTGAGTCTAACATTGGTTTTGTGATTAATGGGCTATTTGTACCAACCAATGTAGCACTCACCTCCCCACATCTGCACCAAGTATCACGTGCTTCAGTTCCATGCCACAGCCCGGCTAAGATGATAGCAATGTCGTTGCATGAGGATGTATTCAACTCTGCATCATTGGTGTACTTCAATGTAAGTCTTTCAGGTCAAAGACTTGTGTACTTATGTTTTATTGCTGAGACTCGGCTGCAAAATATCCTGGACATGACTTGCTATTTTCGAAACATTTTCAATTTTCTGGCCTGGAATAAACTTAGGTAGCTTTTGGAAACAAGAATTCGGAAATTCATTATCATTTGAATTCTATCATTTGAGAATGGAAAATTCAAATATAAATCCAATGTTTGGGAGAAGATGGAATTTCAAAATGAGGGCTAGTGGGGTGTCATTTATCTTACACTAGAAAGAATTTCAATCAAACTCCAAAGGATTTTGATACAAATCCAAAATTCTCAAATTCTTGAGTTCCCCAAAATGGGATATGAGTCAAATTTGGATTTGAAATGAAATCCTTGTATCCAAACAATCTCTTAGAGGTGTTTATACCTTGTCTTCCAAAACAAGAATTTGCCCCTATGTCCGAGTGTCATGTACAGGTACTTGGGTATAAATGAAGAGACGGAGGTCCTTAAATATAAACCTGCTCATCACGGACTCACTAATCTTTCATCTGTGATCAAGCTATGCTGGCCATATAGATGTCAATCACCAAAAGGTGTAAGAAAAGCAAAACAAAAGCCAATATGTGTCAGACCTGTCAGTAAACTTAGAATCGTATCAAGAACCCTAAGTACAGTGAATTTTTGTTTTGTTTTTTTTTTTTTTTTTTTTTTGGGAGTACTTTGAGCTTCAGAAATCGCAGCTATATAAACTCTGCCTAAGCGGAGATTGTAGAATTCTTTCTATGCAATGCATTATTCTAGGCTTTTGGCAATACCGCTTTTGGGATTGCACCATCCTTGTTGGCAGCTTTGCATTTCTAGAATTCTTTTTAATACTAAGGAATGGAGAACTGTCAAAATTAATGAGTTCCTTATGTAGTTAGGCAGGGCTAATGCAGTGGAGAGTTGACAAAATACCAGATCAATCTCTTCTAAACACTACCGAGTGGAGAGAAGTGGTTCCCCAGCTCTACAAGCAGTTTCCTGATGAAAACATGCTTTTGGATTTTTTGACTTCTTCTCCACCCCACGTACGCATCCTTGACGATAAAATGGAAGCAACTTTCTCCGGAGATGTAACAATTGATGTTCTGAGCAATGAGGAAGTAATACCTGTTGCATGTGTATCCCTGGTAAGTCAATGTAGTTGAACAGTACCTCAGATCTTGTATATTTGCTTGCCTATTTTGCATACCCATGCTACAACGATATTTTTGTTCATTGTCAACTACATGTGGTAATATATCTTCGGATTAATATAGCTTGAAAGTTGTGATGTGAGCAGTTGACCAAAACATTCGCTTTTTAAAAGCTAGTTAATATACCCACTAGACCTAGAGATTTGTGAGGAATTATTTCTTAGTATCGCTTTAGCAATCGAACCAATTGAACATCAATTCTTGCACAATAAATTCAACAGTGGACACTAAGGGGGATGGCGCTCGTATATTTAAAGAGCGCTAGTCGAGCTCTTACCTCATTTCCATATTGTATCCCAAACACCTCTGTTCTTTCTCCTTTTTTTTAATGCTTTTTTATTTATGGAGATTTTTATTTATGGAGATATATCTCGGACACTTGATTTGGCTAAAATATGGAATTAAATTCCACATACACCCAAGCACAGCATCAAAGAATATCTTGTCACTGTGTGTTGGTGACCATCTGAACATGGCTTTTTTTTTTTAGGAATATCTGAACATGGCTTTAGTCATCCTTTTTAGGTGTAATGATGTCTCTTGCCTGACTGGTGAGGTTGGACTGAACCCCTGAAGAAAGAAACCAATTAATATCGTTATAGAGAAATGAGACGACGTCCTAGAGGCTGCCATTATCCAAAACAAAGAAGGGTGACACAGCAGAAATCATTACAGGAGAGTAGTTTATTTGTAACTTGTAAAATATCAATTCAATTTATGACAAAATCCACCTGTACAAATTCTTGTCGTGTAGCCTGTAAACTTCACCTTAGCTTGAGAAGTATGGGCTGGGCCGCTGCGGACATAGATGTTTTGCTCCTAGAATATGTGTTGCCACAGAGACTTTGTTGACCAAGATAGTATGATACTATTTATAACCCTATCCCTGCCATGGCATAAGTTGTATTTTACTATCACCTAGTATCCATTATTTGTCCGATTTCATAGTGGAACGAATCCTCACGAGTCTCAACTCATAAACTAGGTGTTTTTGTTAATGCAGGTGTTTAGTGCTTCAGGTTTTGCTGTAATCTCTGGGAATAACCTAACTGGCGCCATTGAACTGGATGAATTTAGCTTATCAGCTAAATGGAGTAAAGTTGGTAACCTTGAAATTGATGTAATCGAGGTATGTCGTTAGTTCCAGTTAGCAATCTCGTATAAGGCAGGGTTGACAAACTATGTTAGCTTCCGGTTTCTTAAGTTTTTCGGTCAAGTATGGTAAAATTGGGAAATGGATGGGACTATGGGAGATTTGGAGCCAACTACTCCCATTCTTAAAATGCAACAGATACGAGGGGATTTGATGGCACTGTTTATTTTTTTATTTTTTTGGTGATGAAGTCTATGGCTTTGTGAGAGGTGTTTACAGATACCACTTCAAGCTTCCATTATACAATCTTTGTATGCCCAAATCCCAAAATCTGTGTCACGTCACTGCTCAACTGTTGGGACTTGGGTGTCTACGTATGATATTTAACCCTTAAGATGACGTGGCTACGACCTAGTCCATACATTATGGTAGTTTAGTCATAGATGGAAAAGATCAAAGGGGATTCTTCCTTTTGACGTTGAATTAGGTCATCAGCGAGACAACCCTGAGTTATGTTTTTTTTTTTTCACTGATTTGGTTTGTTGTATTTGGTTTTTTTTTTTACTGTATTGAAGTTGTAGCTTGTCCGATGCCAACAATTTTGTGGTTGTTGATAATCTTTAACTGGGGACTTTGCCATCTTATATTGAACTTTAGACTAAATATGGCATTATGGAGAGTATTGAGACAGAATACAGAAACTAAGCTCTAGGTCTCATAGTCATAGTGTCCTCGCGTTAGTTGCACAAGTGTCTAGCTTTAACAAGAGCATTATTTTTAGGACTATAGGTACTCATGTGATTCTGCATTTATGCTTTGAGTGCAGCCGATGATTTCTGAAGTCCTTAAAAAGGCCCTGTTACCGCAATTGAACCTGCGTCTGGTGAGAGGATTCCCTCTGCCGCTGATCCATGGTTTTAGTCTTCAGGATGCCAAAGTTGTCTACACAGATTCAACAATCACTGTCTGCAGCGACGTCTCATTTCTTCAAGATCTTCAACTCTCTACAAAGTACAGCTTTAATAACTTTTTCAATTTCCGCTCTTTCATGTAAAATCTAGGCCATCGTCCATCCTCAGTGTTGTAACGTTTCTCTGTTTATTTTTTCTTTGAAATGTAAATTTGCCTGCCTACCGACCTGTGAATACATTCACAAATTCTTTTCGTTCTTTGTTATCGTCATCTCTCACTGTGTCGTGTAACAGATTTCTTCCCCTTAATGGCATTTTCAATTTCGCATATCTCTGTGGATTCAGAATTCCATCAACGTCTGACAACGGGTAGAGACTACACATAGCATATCTATTCTGGTGAATGTGCTTCACAAATCCGCAGATCTCAGGAGTAGCATTTTTTTTTTTTTGAGGGTCTCAGGAGTAGCAATTGTGGCCTCTGTTCGCCCAGTGCAGATCACCCGTCCCACTTTCGTGTCCCACTCCGTGTACCCCTCCAATCCAATGCTACCATTTCCTAAATCTTTCCAAAAAATATAATCTTTAAAAGATAAATTTATGAAATGGTGGCACGTGATTGGAGGGGTACACGGAGGGACACGAAAGTGGGACGGGTGATCCGCACTGCTTTTCGCCACGGTAGATTGCAGATATCTCTTGCTGTTTAAGCATCTGCAGGAAATGGAGGAAAGAATGGAGTTTTTGCCTCAAAGTTTTGAATGCAAATGCAGCAGAACTGCAGAAGCCAGAAACATGGGCATTACTACATTAATGTCCTCTAGACGATTTTCCAGAGCTGTGGTTGGTACATCAGGATATGAGCATGATCATGAGATCATTTATCAAACTAATCCTGAACGAATTTACTTGAAAATACCAATGAACTTGGTGTCTGTGAACACATCAAAGTGGATAAATATACATCTAGGATACAATTTACTCCGGTAATTAAATAGCACTTCAATGGTTAACTTGTGTTAAGTGTAATTAAGTAGTACCAAACCACCACCACCTACATCACGGTCTGGAGCAAGTCTGCAAGACGACCTTATTCGTTTCTATAATGACCTTTTACGTTTATACCAACTATTATTCTTTCTTTTAGTGATTTGGTTTTAATTGTGATTAGCATATGTCACATTCACATAGGGTGTGTAACGTGGTTACTTTATAAATTATAGCTAATTTTATACTTTATCATTCTTTACAATCACAACAAATGTGGTTCGACCCTAAAAAAAGTGGTTCAGTGGTAAACTAAAGCGATTTGTCACTGTTTAACCAAGTAATTGTGGTCGGAAAATTATACTATATAGAATTTATGAACAATGAGTGCAATTTAATGAGTAACGACAACTATTGTTAAACGCTATATATAAATCAATCAACCTATGTTTTCGATGTCATTGATTGATTGTTAATGTTTATTACTCATACAGTCATTCCAATGAACGCTCGACATATTCATAACTTCATGTATGCTAATTGAAATATCAACGAATGTTCATCAAGTATTCGTGAATTGCTCATCAAAATGTTCCGGGGTACAAAAACTGCATATACCCGGGGTACGGTAAAAGAAGTGATTGTGGTCTTACAAGAATTTACTGTGAAACCGTCTCATAAGAAGAAGCGACTTTTTTTTATTTAACTTCCTTTTTTTTAAAATGTGGATCTGGATCTGGATCCTCCAGTCCGCTTAGCAACCATGGGCTGCGTTATCCGTATCCGACCCAAAAAGCAACAAAACAAATACTCCACTTTCTTTCTCTCTCTCTACCCTCACTCGCTAAAAAATTAAAATTAAAATTAAAATAAAAGTCGCCTCCTCTCTATCACACTCTCCTTCCTGTCATGTGATTGCGCTTCAGTAATCAAAACAAAGCTTCGCGTATACGATTCTCTCTCGCTTCTCCCAAATCACTTAATCTCCAATTTACCCGCCAATTTACAAGGTTTGTAAAATCATTACTCTCAATTTTTTTTTTGTTTTGCATTTTTTTTTTCAATTTTTGCCAACGTCTTCTTCTTTCCCTCCATCTTTTTCCCCCTTTCTCTCTCCTCTCTCCTCACCTAGGGTTTCGTTCCCCCACCCTCTTTCTCTCTCCTCAAATTCAATGGAATCATGCCTTACTAACATTCTCGATTTTGTGTTTAATTGTATTCTCTCTCTTAATTTTGCAGTTAATTCGTCTAATCCGTTGCTCTGGCGATCCAATTCGACAATTTCATGACGAATTCGCCGCAACATGACGGCGGCGGAGGCGGTGGTAGTGGCGGCGGGGGGAAGCGGCCGGTGGATGTGGACGGCGGGGGTGGGGGTGGGGGTGAGGGGGAGGCGAAGAGGAGGAAGGGGGAGGAGGTGAATGGGGAGGAGGAGATGAAGAGAGTGGCGGAGTTGGTGTTGGTGTTGTCGGCGATGGGGAGGATGAGAGGTGGGAGAGATCCGACGGTGGCGGAGACGGAGATGATGGCGGAGGCGAGGAGTAAAGTTGTGGCTATGTGTAAAGAGTTTTCGCCGAAAGATATTCTTCCTAAAGAAGCTTGTGATGGTGTTATGGATGATTTAGGGTTTACTCAGCGGTTAGGGTTTCGCCATAATAAGATGTCGATTTCTGACAAGATTGCTCATACTCAACGCAGGGTGAGAGCATTTTGCTCCTATTTTGCTATTGGCATTGTTGAGTTGTTGTGGTTATGTTGTCGATTCGAGAATGCTAGTGATGCCCTTTAGTGATGTGTATTAATTAACAAGTGACTATCTTTTTGGTTGTTGAGATGTTATTTGTGATCTTGAAGTTTTGCATTTGTTGAGTTTGTGTTTTTGCTTTGTTACGTAAAATTAGAATTATTAGTGGCTGCTTTTTCTTTGTTCGTAGAGGATGAGAGCCTTGCTTCGGTCTCCTTTATATGGAATCAAAATCGAGTGTGAATAGGATGATGAAGTGGACAAATTGGGGGTGTGTGAGTTTTGTCATTATTGCATGGTTGTGTCTTCGAAGTGATGTGTTATGCGTTATCATTGGTTGGTTTAGATTGAGTTTAGTGAACTCAGAATGTAGGCTTCTTTTTTCTTTTTTTTTTCGCTCTCAAAAAAAAAAAAAAAAAGAAAAAAGAAAAGAATGTAGGCTTTTTTTGTTGTCATATCCGTATATTTGATTTCCTTTTTAGTTGATGGTAGGTGTATTACTTGTGCTGCTATTTCATATAGGAGCTTGACATTCTTCTTCGTTTATTCTTAATTCCACTTTCCAAATATGTGAGGGTTTGATATTTAGTGCGTCATCGTGAGGATTGCGTTTATAAATGCAGAATATGTCGCCTTTTCATGTGTAGCACTAATTTAGTTTATTTGCATTGCTGGTGGTATATGAGGATCTGAGGTTTTTACATTTGATGAGACTTCTGTTCATTTAATGTGGTGTTTTGTAACCACGAATGGGTGTTATTGGTGGTTGCCTGCCAAGCTTTTGAATTGCAGGTATAGGCTGTATGGTTTCAGATTGAGAGCTTAATTAAAGAACATTGTTTTATGACTTAGTAGAATGATTTTTTTGAGGCTTTATGTATTCGTCACTAATAGGAGGAGCTTTCTCACTTTCGAAATGTCCTCTAGATTTGGCAAATCTGGGTGCTAGTCATATTACCGTTTTTGCGAGAAGTGAAAAAGCTGATTGACTCGTGGGCTTGTAAAACAGTCGTTCCAATGGCTAATAGTTTGTCTGACAGAAATCGAACATGGTCTAGTGGTTGATCAAACGGTAGGGAATCTTATGTCATTGAATTGCATTAAGTTGTGGAGAGGAAAGTTTATAATTGCAAACTACACGGTTATTACTATGTTTTGTATTATTGCATGTTTGATAATAAGATTACTAGCTCAAATTCAGGTTGTTAGTCTTTTCTGAATCATCTTGTAGTTTAGCGTACCAAAAAAGTTGTCTCTATTATGTCTTTCTGCTAGTTCATCTAGTGTCAATAGAGAGAGTGTGTATGGTGCGTCTTGCTGTAGTTGTTTGATGATATCTGTAGGTTGCCCTCTTTATCTATGGTAGATAAAAGATTGGCTGGCAAGTTTTATCTGGCTATTTTTCTGTTTTAAAGAGAGGCAATATGTGCTTCTTCTGCAACATGGGCCCAAGTTTTTCACCAAAAGTTACTGCTATGATTGAATTGATTTGCTATCTCCGTTTTCTAAAGTGGTGTATCAGTATATAAAAAGAATGGATATTTTTTTGAGGTTTTCATGGCTATTAATGTGTTCTCATGAGCAATAATTCGCACAAACTATCTAAAATGAACTCCTGATCAAATCAGGAAACCTGGATCAGATCCCTGCACTGTCTCAGGGGCTCAGGGCTCACTAATGATGAATACAGTTCTTTTGTTACTTTATTCAATGTATGGGTGTTTATGTAGATGGAGGAAGCCAAAGCTTTTGCTGCTCAACCTGTTTCATGTCAATCTCAGCGCTTGCAAAGTGGAAATGGGGCTGCTGGCGAAATCCGTGGAACACCACCCGCTGCTCGCATATCCTCTACTGATAAAGTGGGTCATATAGTTTTCTCTACTGGAACGTTTCAGCCTCCTGTTCAGGCAGCTCCGGCTATTCAGGCACCGCCTGCTGTTCATGTTTCTACAACAGCTTTTACACCTTCGCCATTCCACCCGTCCTCTATCTCTCAACTCCGACCTCCATTGGCTAGCACTGCAGTGCCTAGTAATGCAGGAAAGGATCCTACCTCAGCAGTAACTCCTAAACTTAATAGAGCACATATAAGACCTGATGGAAGACTGATTGGGCCAGCTACCGTACCGCAGGTTCCAAGTACGTTTGTTATTTGCATTCATGTGACTTTGCACTGCTCCTGGCTCTTGTTTACAGTTTCTGTTATTTTTGTTGAGTGTATGAAGACCTGTTCTTGCAAATATTCTGGACGGATGTTAGCTAGGTTGGCATAGCATGTTAAAATATAATCTTACTATTGATTGCATGACGTAAGTAACAAGTATCCTCATCCAGCATGTGATATGTATGGTCTGACGTCTCATATCTTCTTTTCGATGATGTACATTAAGAATGTTAAAAAGGTCAAGATATTAGTAAAAACAAGCTACTTGTCACCTAAGTTCAAATTGTATGTAGCGTGATTTTTTTTTTGTCCCCTTTTTTTTTATCTTTTTTTGTTTGCAAGTGTTTGATAGTTGTCTTTATTACAACGAGGACATTAACAATGCCTTAAGAAGGTTCCTGGCCTTTGGGAGAGGGGGTAAGGCTGTAAAGGAGATAGATGGTTCTATTCTCCAGCAATTCACTTTAATGGGACAGAGTCTCTAATGTACACATAATTGTAGAATGCACTGCCTTCTTTAAAACTCATTCTTAATACACTTGCTGTGTATACTAAATATGCTCCAGGGACCTCAGTTACCCACATTCACATTTTTTTAGATCAAAAAAAAATTGCTGTCTTTTAACTATACTAGGGCACGAGTTCTTTCTCTTTGTGGGCTAGGGTTTCGAATGCTTTTACGGGTTTCCTATTATGAAATTGAATGGCTCCGGCTAGCTCTTCCGTTTGTGACAGGAACTCCTTGACTCCCTGTCCTTCATTTCTATTTATCCATTTGTAATAATTAGACTAGTTTAACACTTGTGCGAAGTGCGCAATTATATGCAGTAATCCGTACATTCAATAGAGTATCTCAACAATTTTTTATGATGTTGTAGAATAGATAATTGCCATCTAAATATACCAATTTTTATAAGAACTGGAATATATGAATCTCTTTCGCTTTTCAATATTGTTTTTTCTTTCAAGAGGTTTTGGGTGCACTACCCGTCCGGCCGTCCGTACAACTTTTTGTGTGAAAAAATAACACAATTAATAGTTACGCCATTTTATTCTAATAGTTGAGTCTGATAGTTATGTATGTTGTAATAGGTAAGTGTGTCATATCAATTCATTTTTCAGTACTCTTTTTTTTAGGAAAATTTGACAAAAAGTTTCCAAGTTTTGGAAACAACCACCTTATATTTTTTCTTTCTAAACGACCACTTTTTATCATACATATAGTGGGGTTTTGCAAATTCTAATGTGAGACGGTCTTATACGATGGGACCTCTCACACATTTCAAAAGTAACTGTTACTTTTTAAAACCTAACTATTTCAAAGTAACATGCTAATTTACCAAAAGTAACTGTCAAATTGGTCTCATACGATGAGACGATCTCACGGTAGAATTAGTAACATGGTTTTCCGACCTTTCTCCCAATCGCGACCACCACTCACCACTGAAATCACCTTTTCTCAACCTTTTAATCACCACCTCTCCCATTTTCACTTAAACTAGTTTTTAATCCTACCCACCCATAATTAATTATTATTAAGCCAAGATATCTAGATAACTCCCCGACCACTAATTGCCCGAAACGCAAATACTCTTTATTGTAAAAAAAAAAAAAAACAGTTCCTCGCTCTTCTCCTCCATTACTTGGTCTTCTCTATCTCCTGTAAGTCCTTCTCCATCAACTCAATGGTAGATTTACAGGACTACCAGCTGTAGAGATTATAATGAAAGATGATTTTATTAATTGCACCACTAATACAAACAATCAGGCATGTGTACAGGATCATCTTGGGATATTTTGATCTTGTGATGATGAGAGGAACGGGAAGGATTTCTTTCCTTAATAGCAGCAAGAGTTGAATTGTCAATGTTTGGAGAATTTTAAACACCCTTCTGACCGATTGGCGTCTAAATGCTTGTTAACAAGCTTTTAAAGAGATGGAATCAGAGATTAAATTCTGTCATGAATCTCCTTGGAAAACTCATCAGACTTCTTCACATCTTTCACCTCACGGTTATCATCATTGTTAAGATGCTTGAAAAGGAAGCTTCTAGTAATATTATTAAGGATCCCAGACTTAGCATGTTCGGGAAATCATACTCAAAGCCTTGAGTGTCTCTAAGGTCTTGTCATTGTTGCAAAGTCATAAAATCAAATCTTGATCTCAAAATACAAAATTGTTTCAACTATTTCGACAGAGGGAATGTAAATTTTCAGAAAATATGATGCCTCCTACCTTAATTATGAGGAATTGATGTAGATATGACAGTGATTTTGCAGATTTAGTGAAATTGAGATGAGATAGATAAAAGCATTGGAGAAGAAAGGAGAGCAGTGAGAAAAAACAAGAATAAGGTAGTGGGTAGAGTTAGATATGGTTTGGGATAGAGTAGAGATATTTAAAGTCCAGTCAAACATCTAATTTTGTGCTTTAAGTTTAATAATCCTATGTCTAAAAATATGTTTAAGTTCAGAAAATGGAGGGAGGTGGATGAAATAGGCTGAGGAAGGGTGGTTTCAGGTGGTGGGTGGTGGTCATGTGGTGGTGATAGGGAGAAAGATGGGAAAACAAAATAATGTGTATGATATAAGGTGGTTGTTTACCAAAAAAAACTACGAAGGTGGTTGTTGTCAAAAGTTGGAATGTATAAGGTGGTATTTGGCAAATTTTCCTTTTTTTTTTCATTGTTTTGCACTTGAGGATCCCTTGTCCTCCTTTTCCTTAATTGCTTTAGTACTACTTATTACTAGTATCTTTCATGTTCTTGCCTTCTAGTGCTCACTACTCTAGACTGAATTGCTTTATTTGAAACTTCGTGTTCGCAGATCCGGTAAAGTCACAAGTAAATGTAGCTTGAACTTGTATTAAGCACAAAGTATATCTGTGCAATGATGCTCTTAGAATCTCGTGGACTTGAAACTTGTTGCACGATAAACTGTAGTGTTTTTTTTTTTGAAAACTTTAGTGACGTCGATGTTTTCCAGTATCTTTCTTAATATTTTTTTCTACTAGTTGGAGTTTTCTTAATTTTTGCGCTACTCTGGTGATACCGTGATTATGAATTACATGAACTCTGTGGTTCTGTTCATTCCCCGTAGGCATGTTTAGTAACTAATATTCCATTCTGTATGAACTTTGCAGCTGATCGACAAACTGTTAGGAGCACCCCTGTTCATATGCATCCTCAACCTTCTTCACGTGCTATTGGAGCAAAAATTACGGCACCAGATCAATTGCCTGTGAAAACTGGGAATACAGCTGGTCCAAAAGTGACTGCTTATCCTGCAGTTGTTCAAACTCCAAAGCCAGGCATTAGTCAAATGCCTCATGGAACTATACCAACTATGCACCATCCTGTTCAAGGTTTGCAATATGTTCATCCTCCAGCTATCAACCATCACATTGAGATTGCCAAGGTAGTGCAGAAGCTGCTACATCCAAAGCTTCCTCAACGTCCTTCCTGGACTCCTCCTTCTAGGGATTACATGAACAAGCCACATCCATGTCAGTTTTGCAAGTTGATTATCAATGAGGTGGAAAATGTGGCGATGTGTGATGCTTGTGAGAAAGCTTATCATCTGGAATGTCTTCAGTCACACAATGTGAAAAGCATCTTTCCTAGAGGCGAATGGCATTGCCCTAGGTGTTTGACACTAAGCCATGGCAAACCATTCCCTCCTAAATATGGGCGTGTTACCAGAAATATGAATGCTCCTAAGGGACCTTCTACCGCGTCTGTAGCTCATTTTCCTTCAGAAAAAAAGATGGAAAGTGTAATTGGGAAGGTGACTCAGCCGAATGTCACAACAAATGGAATTGCGAATGTCAGAATGCAATCTCAGGCAGTCAGTGTTGCTGAACCGTCTTCTGGGTCAAATTTGCAGACTGGTAGAATTGTCATGTCTGAAGGCATTAAGAAAGAAGTTGGATTTAAGATGGATAGTGATCTCAAAAGCACAATTGGGGTTGGCAGAGATGCCTCTCTATCAACTTCAACTGGATCATCTAGTGATAAACCTCCTCAGCAGGCAGTGAAGTTCGAAGTAGCTGAAGATGGTTTTAATTCTGAGACGGAATCCAGTACTCAAGTCATAACTCAAGCAAGTCGTGCATCTGATAATTTGCACAGAAATGATGTTGACCAAAAGCTGTCAAACTTTGTTGAAAGATCACCTTTTCAACATGGTGATAGTAATGGAGTTGCTGAAACAAATCAAACTCTTGATGAAGGTCGATGTGAAAACGATGCCACGAAAAGAAATTTGGTTGTAACAGATATAGCTCAGGACCAACCTTTAGATGTTGTTGAGACTTCAGAGAGTGACCTGCATAATATTGACTGGATTGGTGATATAGATAAAGTTGCTGATGGGAAGAAAATTTTCCATTCTTGTCGCATCAATGGGGTGGTCTACCATGTGCAGGATTACGCTCTTTTTCGTTCTAGAGCTGGCAAGCTGACACCTTTGAGACTGCAGGTTAGTGCTTTGTTTCTGTGATTTATTTTGTTTGATTCGTGCGTTGTTATATGATATTCCACTGGATTTTTTTTTTATATATTAATTTTCTTGAGTATTTTATTGTTGGTCTAACATTATAAAATTTTAACCGCAATTTCTGCTATGAATCAGGGCATGTGGGAAGACAGTCAAACTAGTTCAAATTGGCTTCTTGTTCATAGATGTTACTTTACTGATGACTTGCCTGATGAGGTTGGCCGGCCGGGTGCTCCTCAAAGCAATGAGGTGCTTTGCTATTTGTATTTTGAAAATAGTTTATAGTCGTTTTAAATTTCTGATCACAGTACTGGGGATACTCGTGTAGTGTGATGCTATGTGTACAGGGACGTATCTATATCTCTAATTATGACACCGGACTACATCTTATGTATTCTCTTGCAGGTTTATGAGTCTACTCATGATAGCTGTATGATGGCTGGCTTAATTCAAGGCCCATGTGAAGTCCATCCTTTCAGGAAATTTGGGGAAGAAACTGAGATTAGTCATCCAAGATCTCAAGCAAATGAAAGAACAGGGCCAATTTTCATACGCAAGTATGTCTTTTTACTCTCAGCTGATTCAATGTTTTTTCTTTTCTTTTATTGGTACATTGTTGCAGCTAATGCTGTGCGAGAAGGGGATTTGAGGATTTGAATCTGGGACAACCCCAAGGCAGGCTAAACTCCCAACCATTAAGCCAGCCTTGCTCCTCGTATTCAGTAATATATGACTACATGAACAGGCATTGGATGCAAACAATTCATCTATTAAGAAATAAATTATCACGCCTGCATGACATAAAACTTGCTACGCCTTTATGACGAAAAACTTGCTAGGCCTTTGTGACCTGCAAAACATATATAAAGAATAGTTATCAGCTTCCTTTGTATTATCCCTTGGTGCTGGTTGTTGGGCGATGAGCGTATAGGTGAGAAGGAGGTTCCAATTTCATTTCTGTAAATTTTTCTTGGTTCAAATCACCATATTATCTAAATGCTTTTGTTGTATTCACAAAAAGTGCCTTTCAGTAAGTTTCAAGATTTGGAGCACCCCAAATGAAGCTCCTAATAATCCACTTAATGACTAACCCACTGATTTAATAACCTTCACTCTCTCTCGCTCCCAACTGCCGTCTCCTCTCTCCCCACCTCACTCTCTCTTTTCCCTCTCTAGTCATTGTCCCCTTCCTCATGGGACACAGGAGTGACAAATCTATCTCAACCGCACACAACGATTTCCTTCAACAAATTTGAGCAGTTGCACCCCAAAGTAAAATTGACCCTGTGTACTCCAAAATGTAAGCACAAGATGAGTAGGAAGGTGGTGAGGACAGGGAAAGAGGTCTGGTGTGAGGGATTTTGTTAGTAGGGGGGTATGATCAGAAGGATCAGGTCAGGGCCGAGTGTTCAGGTAGTGGGCCTAGTGGCGCCATTGGTTGTGGTGGAATCATTTGACGAACCTGTTGGTATGATTAGCTTTGAACAATTTCTCCCGAACAGGCTTATAACTGCACAAAGTTGTAATAATGGGAATATAATTGTGCTACTGACTATACAGTTTACATCAATAATGCTTTGCTGTGTTTTGCAGTTGGTTCTATGATGAGTCAAAGCAAGCTTTCTGTCCTAATGATAGCTGATTGTGGATATGGATTAATGCTGTAGTTGTTCATACTCTTTGAAACTTCTGGTAACAACCCGCTGATACATCTTCAGGTACTTAAGGTATGTTACCGTTCCGTTGCGTTGTACCTTTTATCGCTGGTTTAGTTTGGTTAGTTAAAATATTACTGCTTTATACTGATTATTATCTGATAGATGCAGAGGTTAGGTAGTTTTGTACGGTAGTCTGCATTCTCCTAATGGCCATAGGCTTTTGAAGGTGTGAGAGCCTGTTGAGAGCCGGAGTGAGATGGTACTTTTTTTTCCTTGGTAGAGCCAAGCAGAGGCAAAGGCAAAAAGTCCCCCTATTTTCCAGGGGTGGATTGAAATTGTAGTTAATCGAACCATAAGATATGCCTTTGGCAACATACCAGGCTCTATCTTATTCCTTGAGCTAATTTTATGCCCTCAATGTGTTTTAGTGTTTTACCGAGTGTTCTCTCGAAGTTGTCATACTCACCAGTTTTATGCAAACAAGAAATTCGGAACAATAGGGTAGCTTTCTTCTCAACTCAGATAATTACCGAGCATTGTTCTCCATAGTTTTCAACTGTAGCCTATACATGATGCGACTTGATCTACTATCAAGTAATCTATTAAAACTTAAATAACATGGCACTTGACACTTAAGGCCAAGCTGCATTTTCTTCGCGTGTTTGTAAATTTTTGGATGTCTTCTGTGCTGAAATCGCTTCTATCTACCTAGTGAAGCCATATAGCTTGTTCTCCTGACCGTCTGTCTTGTGATACTACTGTCAATTCGTGACGAGTGCTTCATTTGATGACTTCCCTTTTCTCATCCAGGTAATTTATGGCCCGACCAAGTTTTATTCCTCTGGAAGCCCTCCGTTGTGCGCAAAGTAGCATTAGTTCCTCAGTTCACCTTCTGTAGCATCTCCTTGATAGTCGTAATCTTCGATAAATTTGTACAGGGACTGCCCTTAATTATTGGGTTGCCCAGGCTGTTAGCTAAAGAATTAGATGCAGTGTCTTTTACCCTTTTTCTGTGGTCAGAGATTTGTAACTCCTTAAACTCAGATGTACATGGCACATTTTTGTTCTAAGTGTCCTTTCTTAGGTCTTACTTTCTCCGTTCTTCGGAATTGTTAGCGTTGCTTCGAATTCTCTAATGGAAGGAGTATTACCTAAGCTGTTGTTTCTAGCGTGTACTGATTAGAACTTTGTTTTTGTTTTTTTTTTGTTTCTTTTTTTTTTTTTTTTTTTTGTTTTTTCTGGGTGCTAATAGATAAGGACTCTTGATACTTGTAACGTACGTTACCAAGTACCTATGAGAAATTTAAGAGGCAACTCCCTGAATTTCATGCACCACCTACAATTTACGAAGAACATGCATAGTCTAACGAACCTGCCTTTGGACTGATGCATGAGAGAAATGGGTTTAGTTCCCCAGCTATGCACGTCCAAGCTAAGGAAGTTCTTAGTAGATAGAATTCTTATTATTATTTAGTTTTCAAATAATAATGGAGCCTTTGAGGTTTCCGAGTTGTTCAAATTTAAGTAAGTCGGAATTAAGGAAAGTTCTATTAGAACCTTACCTTATTCCATAGGGTCTTTTAGTATAAATAGAGAGTCTTATTGTATTGTTTTTTAGAGAACATTCAAAGTTGAGTATTAATATCGAAGAGTTGAAGGGAGTTTCCTTCAAATTCTTTTGTGGTTGCTTGCGGGCGATAAACTCATGCGTGAGTTCTAAATCATTTGCGGAGAATCGAATTAAGGGTTGCGGCTCTTTGAATTCGGCAGATTCAATTACTTGTGGATATTGGATCATATCTTTACTTTGTTTTTCTTTAGTTTCTTTCTATATAAAAACACAAAAATAAGTTCTTTTAGTTTTTAATTCCGCTGCAAATACTCTTACTTTGTTAATTTTAGATTAGCATACGCATCATGGACACTCGTTTTGTATTATTTGACCCGTAATTGTACAAGCGAAATAACTTGAATTGAATTTAACCAAGATTGATCCAAAATTTGGTTGCTCAAAGTCATGATGACGAATTGAATCTGGTTTAATCTTACGTCTCTTCATTTTGATTCAAGAGGAAAAAGAATAATGTGTCATCATATTTCATTTTAATGTTACTGGCTCGGGATGGCTCTGCCCCTTGAGAGACTGAGGCATTACTATTACGGAGTATATGGTGATCCTAAGTTCTAACCGGCCACAAATGCTAGACAACTAAGGTGTCGTTTGGATATACTCGGGAAGTCGGAATTCCCATAAACTTGCAAATCCTAGGAATTTAGAAAGTATGGGAATTGGGCAAATTTGTTTGGATAATGAACAAGGGAATTCAATTCTCATGGGAATTTCTACTTACCTAGCCCCCCCTAGGTAATTAAATTCCTACACTTTACATAGGGTAACCAAACAACTCATGATAATTCAATTCCTAGAAAAATAAATTTTCCATAGATTTTGAGAGTATCCAAACACCTAAAATTTTGGCCTGAAATAATTTATAGACACAATGAAAATTTGAATCTACAACCTCTTCGGTAAGCTACTTAGCCTACCACCATACGTGTATTATTGTATAAAGTTCGACATTAAATAGGTCAGTCTACCGAAGCAAATACATTAGTCATTAGATTATCTTTGAAATATAGATCACCATTTATACTTCATAGTGATAGCTTGTGATTGAATCAAGCTTATTATTAAGAGCCCAAAATTTTGGCGTGGTGGTTCTGTATGCAAGAGACATTTCATCAATTTTGCATCGAATATGATACAAGTAAAAATCTTCGATCGGTCTATGGCCCTGTTCGGAAACACATTAACAGGAGTAGAAAGTAGCATTTTGACCGGGTCAAACTGCTACTTTACCTGTTTGGCTAACATTTTGAAAGTAGCATTTTAAGTAGTAGTTGACATTTTAGGTAGCATTTGGGAAATGTTTCCCAAAGTAGCATTTTGAGTAAAAAAACTAGCATTTCTATTTTATTTTTCTATGTACTATATAGTTTTGATAAACTCAACAGCTACTTTTACCGAACACGTCTAACATCAACTGCTACTTTTGGAGCTAACAGCTACCTGCTACCTACTACCTGCTACTGCTACTAAAACAGCTACCTGCTACTCAAACAGCTACCTGCTACTAGAACAGCTACCTGCATTTTGCTTCCGGAGACCAGACATTTACTGCCCTTCTAGGCTTCTACTAAACAAAAGCTACGATGCATGTTCCTCTTTTAATTTAGGTTCTTCTAATTAGACCATGTTGTAGTATGTTGTTATATATATTCTGACTACTGTAAAATCTATTATAGAATGTTCTAAACTTATAACAATTCATAGCGAGGTAGTATTGATTAGCAATGAAATGAGATTTTCTTTTAAATGAATTACTATAAGCAACTGCCTTGGAAATGAAATTCCGAAAAACAAAATGTAAACTTGATCACTTTTGATCTTTTGGGAATATTTTGAAACCTTTTTTTTATTCTTTTAAAAAAACTTTGTTTTCGCGAGACCTAAATTCTCATTAAGTTATTTTTGCAAAATTATAATGCTACCTTTTAAGATACTTTTCATTTTGTTTAGCCCTACCGCACATGATGGTTCCAACCGAATTATGTCTTCCATTAGATGAAGTCACTTTTCCAACTATCTGATCAGTTGACTCGTTTCTAGAGAAAAAACACAAATTCTTTTGATTGTTTACGTTTTGCTTGAATTCTTCTTACATACATATTTATTTTTTTTGAAACGGTCTTACATACGTATTTAAATCAAAGGAAATGGAATCGAAGAATTGCGGAAGCAGGCTGTTTTATTTAACTGTCATACTGCATGGTTTATACTCGGTAGTATACTATTTGAAAATAACTAACTCTATAGGTTACTGTTTTAACGGTAGTGCGTTAGTTAAATTAAAGTTATGAACTTATAATAATGTGTTAGTTGGTAGTTAATCAAGTCAAAGTGAAAACATGTGAAGCGCCGACTATCACGGACTTTTTGGACTTGCTTGTTATTTCAAGTATATGGGGATGCTACTAGAAATTAAAGGGCTACCGAAAGCTAGGGCAGCAAAGAATTTTAGGCAAAGACTATATATATCCGAGCAGTTAATGTTGCGAACTAAGTGGTCGTTTGGTTGCATGCGGGAATTTGTAATTTCTAGGACGTGTCACTTCCCAGGAAATATAAATTCATGGGAATTTCTCAAAACTGTTTGGTTACATGTAGGAAATGAATTCCCACAGAAATTTCCAATTACCAAGGTGGGGTTAGGTAAGTCAATTCCTCCATTTTGTAGGAATTGGAAATTCCCATGAATTCTGAATTATCATGATTTTGGGCAACCAAACAACTCCACATTTTTAATTCATGGGAATTCTGAATTCCCATGATTTTACTTGGCAACCAAACGACCACTAAGAGGGTGTATGTGAACGACATGATGAATTTGGGACTCTCAAGATAGGTACTCATAATTAATCTTTCGTAATTAATCTTCTAGCTAGTTAATCATAGTCAACCTTATATCTTACACAATCGGGAATAACTAATAAGGGAGGCCGGGAGGGCATCCAAAAAGTGAAGTAAAAAGGCTTCAAAAAGGTGTAAAACCGGCAAGTTCAGGTTCACCCAAATAAAAGGCAAACACATTCTATGGTCAAATCGACAAAACGAAAGGTAAAAGTTACAATTTCTGTTTTTTCACCCAAAAAAAAAAAAAAAAAAACTTGTATCCTTCACTTTTCACAAGCCGAGGAAGAACAATTGAACAAAGGACCATTCAAAGGCTGCAAAATGTAATTCTTGGTGTGTCGGTCGATCGAGGAAGATCAGATGCAAATAATGAATTGAACTTGTCTTTCGCTTTCTCATTTTCATGGACTTTGAATCTTATATCTTAAGTTTTAAAAGTTGACAAGAACTTCTCTTTACGGATTAAATTGAGCATCTATATCTATTTGACTCCTACACTCCACATAATGACACATTAGTTTAAATTACCGTTCACATCCCATTCAATTCCGCGAAAGTTATTAACTTTTCTTAAGGTAAGCTGTGATACAACGACAATGAATTAAGTAACCCTTCTATATATCTAATCGCCTAACAATTTAGTTCAGCATAACTTGAATCAATATAGCTCAATAGTTTTGATTCATTTCAATTCTGCTCGGTTTAATTAATTTGGTATTGGACTTCCTCGAGGGCGGCCGGCTAAACCATGAGTAGAAGCTTGAAATAAAATGATTGTATGAGGAGTATTACATGTATGATAGTATTTGATAATTAAGCCAAAATTAATTATGCCCTAAGTACCATTATTAGTCCAATTATTATGACAATGATCCCAAATTCCCACTAATGTTCGAACTAATGGCTCTAGTAGGCTTATAATCAGGGTTATTATGCAAAGTAATTCTAATATAATATGTTAATCAACATATGTGGTAGATGTAGAACATATATAGTAGTATTTTAGAAGAAGCAATGTTAAATGATCATATGATGGGTTATTATGATAAATCCGTAAGAATGAAGAATGGATAGGGTTAAAATAATTAGAGGCTAAAAATAGGGTAAAATCATTGTGTCTTATAATTGGGTGAAAGCTCTACAGTAGCGTGGTCTCCTTAGAGTTTAGGGAAAAATAGCAAACTGAGTAATACAGTATTATGCCTTGCTATTTTTGGATGAACCTTCTCTTTTCTCTCTTTTACAACAATAATAGTACTTTCATTATTAAATTAAAGGGAATGAAGCTTTTGTCTTCTTCTACTGTACCAAATTCTGAACTTCTTTTGTTTACAAGTCTAGAATAGACATTGGTTTTTTATGAAACTATTAGTTCAGCATAGATCAATAAATTATGTCAACAATATTAAAACTTTAATTTGCCTATTCAAAATGAGGGTATTAATGCTTGTTAAATTCAAGCCAGATTAGAAATTTCACCCAAATTTATCAAGTTCACAAAATATTAATATAAAGTAACACTCATAAGGGTGTAAATGCCACAACCGATTTAGATTGTGTCGTTCGAATTGAAGGCCGTAAAATCGACTCCGCCGATGATCTGAGTACACAAGATTTGTCTAGATGTTGATGCTAAAACGCATTATTGATTTGAGATTGAGCATATATTTTGTAGCAACAAGACTACAGTGATTCAGTAGTAGTAGGCTAGCTAGCTAGTAGGGGGAGTGTTAACTGATAGAGCGAGATATCTTCCATAAAAACTTCATTTCAAAAAGAATATATACGACCAAATTAATTAAATTCCGCCGTCAATCTTGGCCTTCCTTTCCTCCTCCATGTGATTTCTTAAGTCAATATCATTCTCAAAATTTTCATCTTCTTAACTATACTGTATTTAATTTGTTATCTCCATGAATTTCCTCCCCATAATGAATTTTCCCAACTTGTTTAGTAATATACATGTACCGCTTAATACTAAAACTAGATTATTGATAGGGTTTACTATAAATATACTTTAAACAATTAGACAGATTAAAAAAGAGTATGAAAATGTAGTGCAAGATATTTCTTCTTAATAATAAACTCTAAATTGTACAGTTTGTTTTCAACTCTAAAATCTCGGAGAAAATTCAGTCTTTTCAAAATATATATCGATATTTACGCTTCATTTGTGATTCATTTGAAAATAGAAAATCGAATGTCAAAAGGTAGTACATGCTGTATAAACCACAAGCTCACTTTTCACACTCACACTCACACCCTACTTAATTTGCTTAGTCCTTTTCAGATATAAAGCAAAGGATTCTATTGCCCATTTTCTCTATATATACCATACTCTCCTACTATAGCTTCTCCTCATCACTAATATCAAGCCTAGCAAAATTGATTTTGATACTTCGACAATAATAAATTTCACTAATACATATACCCTCTTTTCTTGATAGAAATCTATATTTCAAAATGTCTACTCATAAGGGAGAAAATGTTGTTAGTTCCAATTTGAAGCTTGAGAAGATGTTTTGCATGAAGGGTGGTAATGGTCAAGCTAGCTATGCCAATAACTCTCAAGCTCAGGTATTTTCTATTTAGATTACAATCGAAAAAATTCTCTCCAAGTAATATTTGCAAATCTCGTGATCAAATGATCAAACGTTGATTCAACATCGGATTTGAGTGACGCGCATACCTAACATGTCAAAAATATATGCATTCATCACACGATAACTTATTAATTAGTACTTGATGTTTTGTTATCTCTCGCATATATAATAATATTAATTAATTAATGTTGGAAATGTGTAGGCACAACATGCAAAATCAATGCTCCACCTTCTAAAGGAAGCCCTAGACAGGGTGCACATAGGATCACCGGACACTCCCTTCGCCGTGGTGGACCTAGGGTGCTCAAGTGGGTCCAACACCATCTACATTGTCGACGTGATCGTAAGCCACGTGGCAAAGCGATACGAGGCATTGGGAATTGTGCCGCCGGAGTTCTCGGCCTTCTTCTCGGACTTGCCCTCCAATGACTTCAACACCTTATTCCAACTCCTCCCTAATCACTACTACGATGGAGAGGGAGGTGGAACCATGGAGGAATGCTTGGCTGCTGATAAACACCGCTCTTATTTCGCTGCCGGCGTCCCCGGATCTTTCTACCGGCGCCTTTTTCCGGGGAGGTCTATTGATGTTTTCCACTCGGCCTTTTCCTTGCACTGGCTATCTCAGGTATCAAACTTCTAAATACTTATTGTTTGGCTCACGGAAAATACGAACAATAAGATCTTATTTATTTATATATAATTTTTGTTTCACCGTCTTATTTAAAAACGAGTTTTAAGGTCGGTTATTATGGTCACGTAGAATAACGCAACTCTATGTTATGAGATTCGATTTTCAGCCATCATGAGAACTTGATGTGTTAACACAAGAATATCATGTGAAACTTGCATGTGATTGGATAATGTATACGTACTTTTGTTATGTTACAAGTTAAGCTAAGGTCGATAACATAAACTAAGGTAAAATCATAATTAAACTATTGGACACAGTAATCAGTTATTAGACTTAATTAATGGACTGTTATTTGGGCATAAAATTGTGTTAACTAATTCGTCTAGTTAATTTTGGCGTATAGTGTTAGATCGTCTAATGAAGAAATTGATATAATATTATGTACCCTAGCTATGATACTTTTAAATATTGTTGTCAAAAGAATTTGATGACATAGATCCTCATTTTCTTCCCAACAAATTTTTTTCGTGGGTGCATATATAGGAGACACTAGGACTGGCCTTAAAGACCTAAAATTGACTAGCTAGCTATTCCAACTAAACAAACAAACTAAGAAAGTATGCCAAGGCCGTTACAATCTTGTTTCTTACGAAGTACTCGTATTATTCTTCGAGCTTTAAGTTATAAAATATATTCACTCTTTAATTGAGAATGTGAGAAAGTTTTCGAAAAAGGTGGATTTAGAAGGCAAATAAGCCAAGGATTACCCACAAAATGTGTGGTTGAAACACCAAACATTCCTAGAAAAAGGGCATTTATCGAACTAGAATTACTCCAATGTCAAACCAACTTTGACACTTACGCGGTAAAAACTGCAGGAATTTCAAATGTGCTACCTAATCCATCACTTAACCTTTCTTTTTGTTGAACATCGTATCATGCATAGATTCTTGCTTGATTGGTCAATTTGAACTCCCCTAGTATTCTTTATAACGGGTTTTCTAACGTTTGCCAATGGGCAAATGTTAAGAGTCTATTTATTTCCCTAATTAAGTGAGATTCTCACTTGAAAAAACAAAATATGGAATCTCATTGTTGGATTGAGGAGAAAATCACTTAATTAGGGAAACAAATAGACTCTTAACATGTGCCCATTGGGCACACGCTAGAAAAACCGTCTTTATAAAGGTCATATTTCTCAGTTTTAATTTGTCTTGACTTACTGTTATAGTAATGATCAATCTTAACACAACTCGTTCATCATATGATTTCCATCTTATTTGAATATATAAAAATAATTCAAATATAACATAACGTTAAAAAGATGAATATTCTACCAATTATCAATCTTGCATGGTAATGCAATATAATATAATGAATAACATAATTTTATAATGTTCCCATAATAATGATTAGCTATATAGATGAAATTCGTGGTGCAAGCACTAAACATATATTTTTGAGTGTAAATAGATCGATCACTAGCATACAAAATGATTCTTTTCACTAAACATGTATTTTTAAGATCGGTGATAAAGTTTTGGCTCGCTTATTAATGATCCGTTGTCTATACCTAAATGCTTTGCATGGAAATGCATTCAGGTACCGGAGAAAGTGTTGGAGAAGAGATCCATAGCATACAACAAAGGGAGAGTATTCATCCATGGCGCAAACGATAGCACAGCGGAAGCTTACAAGATACAGTTCCAATCTGACTTGGCTGGGTTCCTAAAGGCAAGGGCAGTAGAGATGAAAGTTAGTGGGTCCATGTTCCTTGTTTGCTTAGGTAGGACCTCCGTGGACCCCACTGACCAAGGTGGTGCTGGTCTCCTCTTTGGCACCCACTTTCAAGATGCATGGGATGACCTCGTTCAAGAGGTAATTACTCCCTGATTACCCTTTTTTACTAGTATAGTTATAAGGTATATATTCATATAACCACGCTAATTAAGAAATCAATAAGCCGCATGTGAGACCGTTCGACGATTTATGTCAAGTTATGTTTAGAGAAGCATGATAGTTAACATAAGCTACTCCGTTAAAAAGAACATAGAGTATTTAGTTTAATTGTTTAAACATTGCATTGGACTGTAAATGATGATTAGACTTTCAAAGTATTTGTTAAACCAAATCACAATTACATCATTTCCATGCATAATAATGCATGCTACTTAAGCAAAAGAACATGATTACTACACTTCCACTAGTAAAAGAACAATGATCCCATACCCTTTCCCTTGAATTGGAGAATTTTGCATTGGCATGCATTATACCTTTCACCTAAAAGAGCAAAGTTCCAATCATATTCTACCTTTTTTTTATTTAATAGGCTTTAATTTAATGTTGAAACTATATAACAAATGATAACTGTATTAGAAACATTGAATTATAATCATGGTTATTTTTACCACAACTAGCTACTATTCACTTTGCCGATTGATTTCATCCTTGAATTGTTCAATCATATTGTCAACTCTTGGATTACATGCATGATGAAATGACACTTTTGGTAACTACTGTGTTAATGGTCCAACAATCACACAATTCTTATATCTTATTGGACATAACCTTATAAAAGTTATAATTATGTGTCTCCATATATCCTTATATTCCATTATATTGTCTATCCCACTACTCCGCATAAACATTTATAGTAAAAGAAAGAAGCTTTTTCCGATTGGGGGATGATTTGAATGAAACGTTAATTCCAAAACTTACGACTTTGAAAACACCCGATTCCATTCCGACCTCGATATGTGGAATCGTCTTGCGCCATATGTTTCATGTTTTCTAGAGCCAAAAACTGGTTGTATTTTGGCTTTGAATGTTGTTAAATAAGATTATTGGCTCATTAAATTATACTACCATACATTTTTGACAACATTGAACAGTCTCGAAACACGATATATAGGTAAAGTAATCCATTAAACTATTTGATGTTCTGACTCGAATTCTGTTTGTAGGGCCTTGTTACTAGTGAAAAACGTGACAGTTTCAACATCCCAGTGTATGCACCAAGTTTACAAGATTTCAGGGAAGTCGTGGAAGCCAATGGCTCATTTGCCATTAACAAGCTTGAAGTGTTCAAAGGAGGAAGCCCTTTGGTTGTAAGCCACCCAGACGACAAGGCTGAGGTCGGTCGAGCCTTGGCCACCAGCTGTCGGAGCGTGTGTGGGGTACTTGTGGATGCTCACATAGGGGACCGGCTAAGCGACGAGTTGTTTACAAGGGTGGAGCGCAGAGGTATGCACAACGCAAAGGAGCTACTGGAGCAGCTTCAGTTCTTTCACATAGTTGCCTCGCTCTCCTTTTGCTTGGAGGGCACTTCCAAAGATACCAATTAGTAGGGCTAGGATTAGAAAAAGATCCCATGAACTTTTGGTCCTGGGTTCATCTACTATTGCAAAGGAACATTTGTGGGGCATTCTTGGTCTAATTTCCATCTAACTAAACTTAATTAGCAACTTTAATCTTTCGTTGGCTTTGATCCTTGTTTTTTTTTTTTTTTTTTTTGTAATTACTCGTAGTAAACTATCTTCTGTATCCTCTCTTTCGAGTAATTTTAGCAGATATCATCTATGCTGCATTGCTATAACTTCGAGTCCCATTTCGTGTTCCACCCATCTTATTGTACTGACAAGTTTTACCAAGAACCCCGGTCCGATCTTATCGGTCTAATACAAGACTATTACAGTTCCGTCTTGAATCCATATTTCTTCATTGTGTTCGGAGAGGAGATTTCAGTGTTATGGTGTATTAGGATGGAATACATTCTTAGATGCTCTTTCATGATATCAGTGACACTGAGTGTATCAAACTGTATGTACAATGGTAAAGCTAAAGATAATCTGGAAATCCATGTAAATCACTTTTTTTTATGTGAAGCTAACAGGGAAACAGGATAACAGATCTGCAGATTCTGAGATCACAATGAGCAATTTTAAGAGCCTGACTCGCAAATGTCTAAAACCACATCAATTATATCTGTCAGAGCTACAGAGCACATCATGACACACTACAAACACGCATAATTTATCGCCAAATTCTCTTAACGCAAAACTAGTATGATTCAGCCTTGAAGTGCTGGAAGTTGAGTCACGGCAAAACGATAACCAGTTGATAACATCAGAGCCATTTACTTGCAGCGGACAGTGATCAACAAATAACGTCCTGCTCAAGTTGTCTCAACACACTAAAACAGAACAAATAATGCACCGAGGAAAGATCAAGAATCGGGTGTCATATTAATCCCAAGGTGGTAAACACAATAATGTCGAACATCAAGAACAAATCCCTCATCTAGCCAACCTCAATCAAACAACAGTTACGCGTGATCATAAGTAGTTACAAAGTAGACACCATATCAAGTTATTTCATAGGGTAAAACAAGACAGGTTCTACAATGCAAAAGGGTAAAATGCCCTATAGAGTATAGACAATGTTCGGACAAATCATTTTGAAGCACGAATGGGCACAACATAAGTACTTGTGTAGTTGTGTCTGGATAAAAAGGATTTTCAGAAAGGAATTTTCCTGTTGCAAGGGAAGTCTGAAAGTTTACGAAAAAAACGATGTCCATGTATCATTGAGTGGAGCAAATATGAAGAGTACTCTCAACTGTATGCAATCATGCACGTTCCAAATTGGGATATTTGATGTACTTACTTTTGGAAAAATCATAATAGCATGCTAAATGAGACAACATCCAGTAAAGCTACAAAGTGAAAGTTAAAGAAGATAAGAGCAAGTCGATTTTACGTGTTTTTGATCTGTTAGGCAGGTAACATATAAGAGAATCATGCATTACACCAAGTAGGACAAATGGACAATGTCAGGTTCCATGACAGTAACTGCAATCCCACAACAGCCAAACAACTTGAGAGCAAGAGTAGTGGAGTACACATATGACACCAAATCATGAATCTCATTCACATCAGGCACATGAGAATTAGAAGATCTTCGTTGTAAGATAACCAATCACATTTACAAACCAATCCATAAAACATGGATGTCGAGGTAAAAAGTAAAGTTATCATTAGAGTCAAATCATTTATGCAGGCTCACTGACCTGCTGATGGATTTGTCAGATACTCGAGTGCTTTCTTGAGGTGTTCAACGGCAACAGGCACCTCATCAAATGCCAATGCTCCCACCGCAAACCTTGCTGCCTTTTGCGCTTCGGCTATCTTCTCAGGTGCAGGCTGGTAACTGCTATCATAGTGGTATGTTTGAGGAATGGCCGGAGCATCTTGTACACCCCCATTTCTGTAGCTGGGATTGACTTGAGGAGCTGTTGCATAATTTACCACCGGAGGACCAGATTGTTGAGAATATGAAACATCAGAACCCTGGTAATAAGATAAATTATGTGATGGGGCAGCTGGGAGACTGCTTTCCGAAAAACTTGGGTATGACTGAAAATTGGGTAAAGTATAAGGTGCTGGAGCATCCTGTGAATAATAGTTTTGAGGAGCATGAGGTGGATGTTGAGGTGCTGGAGCGTCCTGTGAATGATAGTTTTGTGGAGTGTGGGGTGGATGTTGAGGTGCTGCAGTGTCCTGTGAATGATAGTTTTGAGGAGTGTGATGTGGATGTTGAGGTTCTTGTAAATGAGTCTGACCTTGATAAGGCTGAGGATAAGTAGGGTTTTCCGGTAGTCCAGAACCATGGCCAGATTGAAAATCATGAGTAGGATAGTCCATGGTATGTGAAGAATAATCCCCACTTGGGAATGAGGGAGGAGATGGTGGGATATTTACAGAAGGTTGTCTCTTCAGACCACCTTGAAACTGGGAAGAGGAAGTTAAATCAGGTTCTTGCGATCGATTGTTATCAAGGCCTGTACGCTTTGGTTCAACCTCCTGCAAAACGCAGCCAAAACAATTTGATCTCATTAACTACGTCACTTGAAACAAGATTCAACAAGGCTTCATCCAGGCTATAATATGGAGATAACATGTACTTCATGGAATTCAAACACCCACTATAACTTCAAGAGCCCAAGTGGTCAGCTCTATATATTGTCTAAAGTCTAAATATAAGAATAACTTGAGACTTAAATGCGACTTTCTGAGCTGAACTTGAATGTGCAACTTAGCATTAAACTTGCATCAACAAGAAGATTTCCAACCAAGGTCTGAGTCAGATCTGTTTCCTTAACAATGATCTATTACTGCCTCTCATTTTTCACAAAGAAATAAATTTTGTTGATATGGATAACAAGACTAAAAGGGGGCAAAGAGCAAATTAAACCACCAAAGTAAATTTGTTTAGCAAGTCCGTGTCACAACCCCATAGAACACTCATATATTTCCCATCTAGCAAATCATATCTAGGATTCTCGTAGAATGCTTACTAGAAAACGAAAAGCTTACAACACCTAGTTGTAATGGACTGGACAAAGCAGTTCCAGTTAATGTTCCAAGCCCCTACATAGATCATAACTAGAACTTCTACAGTTGAACCTCGGACGACGATGTAAAGAGAAGGACCTCCAATTGCAACAACATAAAGAAATGGAAACAGAACATAAAATAAATGAAAGAAACAGAAATATAGCCAAGGCCTCCAGAAGAAGCTTGAAGACCAGAAGCAGTTATAAACCCTGCTGTCACTACAACCACACCACTTGATCAACAACCATATTTCAAGTTTCATGACACAGCAAGGCTCCCTCCCTCCCCAGAAACTCAGGATATTGGTATTAACATGGGGACCTTCCTCCTACAGAACTACCATTATCAATGAGCAGGCGTAGAATATTGTCCACACATTTGACCTTAGTCTCAAATAGCAGTCCGTTCCCAGGAATCATTGTAACGAAAGGAAGAAAGTACGCATCACATTAAGACTTCACTCTTTCTCGATCCTTATTACCACCTCCCTCAGGTTTTATAGTCTCAACCCTCATCTACAGCTTTTCATTTTTTCAATAGCTCCATCCAAACGTACAGAGAGCTCACGACATTCATGCTCAGACTCGAGTACCCGATACAGACACATATCCAAGTATCTGACACTTAAGTTTAAGAGCACGTGCAGTTAAAACAAGTGGACACTACAATATTTGACCCGGTCAAGGTATCCAATTTTTATGTGGGACAGTCTCAAATAGTAAATGCTTCAAGTCAAGGACACGTGTACACTTACAAAAAGTGGACATAGCTAATTTTTTCTTATCGATGCATACGCCTATTTTATTGGAGTTTGACCTTTACTGATTATTTTTCTTCTATTTTTTCTGCTTGATGTTCAAACTATTTTTTAATGTGTTTCACTACCTTTTTTTGTTAAATATGTAAGACCTCCTTTTTCTAAGGTCTTATCTTAAACTTTTTCTAATAAGTTTCACACTTTCACTACTTCACTTGATTTTCATTATTTTATTTTTTGTTTTCGGTTTTTCCCTTTTCAGAGTCATCTTGGATTTGTGAATATAAAACCAAAGTTTGAACAGTTGACAACTTAGAAATAGGATAAATCAGCTAGCCTTGGCTGGGGATGGTGTGCTCGAACTTGGGTCTGAGTGAGCTTGTGAGTGGACGGTTGGTGATCAGACTAATAGAGGGTGAACAAGGCAGATCTGCAACTTCAGGCTCAAAAACACGCCAAATAAATAAATCTACAGAACTTGTTAAAATTGCCAAAAAAAAAAGTAAAGAATCCAATCAATTGAAAGAAATATTTTTTTTATATTCAACGAATTGAGTGATTTAAAGATCTTTTACTTGTACAGCCTGATATAATTCTTCCCTGAGTGGATGTGTCTATCTTGTAGTTCATTAGTCATTCCATTGATTCCTCTCCCACTTCTCCTAAATCTCCCTTATACCCTCTCTAATCTTCCTAATATCTCTCCCCCTTTCCCGTATCATTGTCAATAAACTTTCAATGTACCAAGTAGTTGCCTCCTCACCCTTCTCCCAATCATCCCCTAAGAAACTCGAAGAAACTAAAAATAAATAGGTGTCTTCGATAGTTGTTTGTTTTGACACTCAGCTTGTTCCCAAGAATAAACTTAAGTATAATTCAGTATTATTAGAATACAAGATGAAGATGAGCTGCGATCTTACATATCCACCATTTGGAGCTGTTGACGGACTAGATAAATCTTGTTCACCACCAGGTGGTCCTGGCACTGGCTTTCTTCCTTCTTTTATAGCCTTCCTTATGTCAGCAGCTTTCCAAACTGCATATTTCTGCTTCTGCACGAGCTGTGAAATGAAAAGTTCATAGGAGTGAGCTGAATACTTTGTACATGTTCACACTACACAAAAGTAAATGATAATCCTTTGCAGTAAGCTTTAATGGAAACAGACAGCCAAACAAAAGTAGCGGCAAGTATCAACAAAAAGGATAGAAACTTACATCTGGCGCGGGTTCTCCAAATTGATTAAGTATTTCAAAAAAGATGCTCGCAGCATAAAAGGTTTTTGCAGTAGATCTACAACGAGACATAGAGTCAATTACCATGAGATAATAGAATAAAAAACACTCTACAAAAGAAAGTACGAAACTCCTAAACAAAATGGCGAACATTCTTATGAAAGAGCACCTTGAACTCATAAGAAAACCTGCTATACATAATTACAGACAGAAAAAAGTAAAGTCGTACAAGTCAGCTCGCCCAGCTCGATCTTGCTTGTCTGCCTTCGCAAACACATTTAAAGCAAATCCTTCCAAGTGTAAATGGTCATCTGGTGACAAATTCAACGATTTTTTGTCCTGCAACATACCCATAAATAGTAAGCACAAGCCAATAGCAGTGCAGCACAATACTAATACCTATTCTCAATAACATCGGTAAAGTTGCAAAGTTACATCTAACCACAAAAAAGGTGCTTTGCTTAGGCATACATCTCATAGAAATCCCAAGTGGCTAGTTCACCATCTGAAGTCTAGACCATCAGAACCCCTGGATAGTCATAAGCTTTACGACAACCGCAACTTACACCAAATTTGACCACTTTCCACAAACCTATTTCAGCTGTGTAAGAAGCGACATACGCTTATGGGATAGCAAGCATATCCTCTACCTTAATTAGTATGGAATCTTGGGTGTCATCCTTTGATTTAAGGGGAAAACCAAGACATGCTGGCTGTTCTGTGAGATACTCACAACAAACTGTGAGATACTCAACAACAAAAATGAGGCTTCTGAGAGTCCAACTGTGAACCCCAACATTGGTAGTTCAACCTTTCCTTTCAAAAACTTTTACTTGAACAAGATTCTCCATTTCTTTACCTATTCCAGATTTTTTTTACATTTCATTACGACTCCTTATTTGGTAACTATTTGAAGTTAAGCTGACTCATATATACCCCCACCTTCTCCCACATCTCAACCCAATTCAGTGCCAACCAACCTGATGCCCATTCCTACGTCCTTAATTAGCATGATTTTCAACACACACACACACTATCCCCTCCCTATCACAAGACCAAAATAGATTACCAATCTCTCACAGACGACCTAAACTGCCACTTGAAATGCCTTCAAACTTGCACAACCCCATCTTTACGCAAAATCAATTACTTCTTTGCTAAGAGTACATCAACAAATCGTTATGACAAACAATTACATACACATTAAAATTAGAACCTCAAAACCGCATCTCATATTACACCACCAAAGAAACAACTTTGCTAGCATGTCCCGTATCTTGCTTGTGTGACTGGAAGGGGTGTAATGTAATCACCATTACCACCCATTTAGCCCAAAATAATCATTGTTCCACTTAAACCTATGCAAATGTCATCCCCCATGTAAGTCCTCTCTCTCCCTCTCAATTCTCACATTTTATTCCGTTACATTGTAACGAGGATCTCACCCAACCAAACATAACCTTGGGATCCAACATAAGCACACTACAACCTCCATCACAGCGCAATTGCGTCCATTACACCCTAAACTAAATAAAAACCCGTCTCCCCAGCTCCCGAAATCATACCCAAGACTCCATAGCCTAACAATTAATTGAATCATTGCTTTATTAATCATTATAGTCACTAACTCCACCCAAACCCGACCGAATTTAATCCGAAAGCACGGGCAATTAATTACATAATTAAAAACAAAAATAACATCACAACACAAGAAAACATTGCATAATGATCAAGAGATAACAAAATAAAGACCTTCTCAAGCTGTTTGATGAGAGACACGAGGATTTTATTGGTAGTATCAGTGCGTTCGCTTTGCGGAATTTTCAATCCTCTTTCCATCGCATATAATCGACCTAATTTCATCAATTAAATCGATTTAATTACACGGAAAATTAGGGATTTGCGAATAATTGTGAAATTAAACGAGGTAGGAGAGAGAGAGAGAAAGAATTACAGTAGTAAGCGACGAGAGGTTCGTGCTTGAAGAGCTCATCGGCGCGTTGAAGGTAAGGTAGCAAGAGCTTCGCTGGTTCGCTGTCGGACGCCATTGTTGTTGTTTTGGGGGAAAGAGTCGTAAACTTCAAGTGTTGTTGTATGTCGCGTTTTCTGACGTTTGATTTCTTGATTTGGGAAGCTTCTTTCTTCTTTTCGGCTTAACTCATTTGATCAACCCAAGGTGGAGTCGGGAAAGATGACACGATATAATAAGATCTCGTTTGGATGCACTATAAATCTCCGTCAATTAGAAATTTCGGGTAGTGGAAGATTAGGGAGTTGTTTGTTTACCCATGTTGTAGGGAATCTTGCCCAATTTCCATGCACTCTAAATTCGAACGCTAAACTAATTTACGGGAATTCTGACTTCCCGAGTGTATCCAAACGAGCACTAACTCAACGTGAGTTCAACACATATAATTAGTGTTAAGACATTCTAGCCTGTGTGATTAAATGGAGAGAGTATTAACAAAGGTTCGCCTACATTATCGTGCAGGTAGGTATGAGGTCCCAATTGTTACATGTTACTCCCGGGGTACATCAAGTTCTTGTACCCCCTCTCACAATAAAACATAACTACCCCCTCTACTCTTTTCCACTTAATTTTTTTATTTTTTTATTTTTTAATCTAATCTAATATATATATGTAAAAGCGAATAATGTGGAGCGCATTGAGGGCGTCGGGAGGTCAAGAAACCCAGAGAGAGAGTCTAAGATATGTTAAACTCTCATCTAAAGCATTAAAATAATCCACATAAAACATTAAAAAATGCACACATAGAGTCCAATATTTGTAAAACTCTTACGTAATAAAGTTATCAACATGAAACATGATATAAACTGTTGTAATTCGGGCTACGTATATCAGTATATTACGATACATGTATCATTAAGTTCGTGTCGAAATGTATGTCAATATAAGATCAATTTATACATACTTTCGAAAAGTTAAGTATGATCTTGGTTGAGATATGTCGACAAGTTTAAGATTTTTATGAAAAAATGATTTAGAAATAAACAAAAAAAAAGGTATTATTTAAAGATAAAGTAATACTCCGTACAAATGTACAATGACGATTGGGTGTGATTATTACTTATTAGGAGACATTTTAACTAACAAACATTTAATTAGTTATCACGGTTTACTTATTTATTTTGAGATTAACTCAATGAATAAGAATAAGTGATTACGATAAAGTGTCCCGTGCAACGCACGAGCGTTTCACCTAGTATATATATGTAAAAGCGAATAATTTGGAGCGCATTGAGGGCGTCGGGAGGTCAAGAAATGCACGGAGAGAGTCCAAAATTTGTTAAACTCTCACCTAAAGTATTAAAGTAATCCACATAAAACATTAAAAAATGCATACACAGAGAGTCCAATATTTGTAAAACTCTTATGTAATAAAATTATCAACATGAAATATGATATAAACTGTTATAACTCGGGCTACGTATATCAGAATATTACGATACACGTATCATTAAGTTCGTGTCGAAATGCATGTCACTATAAGATCCATTTACACATACTTTTGAAAAGTTAATTATGATTTTGGTTTAGATATGTCAACAAGTTAAAGACTTCAATTTACTTTTGAAAAATGTTTAAAAAAAACAAAAAAAAAACAGTGTTATTTAAAGATAAAGTAATACTCGCGTAAGTGATTTAGTGAGATTAGGAGACATTTTAAAAACCAACATTTGATCAGTTATCCTAATT
>JBBYHQ010006614.1:0-11286 GCA_038382645.1 Spergularia azorica | reverse complement strand
AGAATTGCTTGCTTCCTCGTCAGGAGAACCGACGAGGGGGCGCATCACGGTCACTCCAAATTTGGGACCGTGACACAAATCATGGTAAAGGGAAATGAGAGTGACATTTCAACTTTCTTGAGGGATTGTTTATGCACTTAATTTGACGTCGCTTTTGCAAATACAAGAAATTTAAATCACAGCAAAATCATTGTCAAAAAATTATATCTTTTTGTTTTTTCTACACATAATAATGTTTCTGTATATCCTATTATTGATTTATTGTCCTAAAGTCAGCTTGATTGTAACCTTTGACATTAATTAGTATAACGTTGTTGAATAAATATTGGTGGTTAGGAACAAGACGTATAGACCTCAAAAGTCAAAACCACCCGTCAATTATGTTCCGCCAAAACCTCTCTTTACTTCGGGGGATAAGCGATGTGAACTCGATGAGGCTTTCTTTAAAAAAAAAAAAAAAGAATTATAAGATATTTACATGTTTTTGAAAAAGTCGTGGACTTCTTGGATCGAACATCTGAAACTGTAGTCCTTTGAAAGTTCTTACCACATTATAGGCGTATGAAAAAACAGTGCAAGAACTAAGAATGTACCGATGTCATTAGGCAGGGACGAAAAGCATATAGAACAATATGCACTTTCATTTACTTCCAAAAACCTTGAATACATATACATATTTCCTCATTACAACAAACAATAGCTTCAAAAATTGGCGCAACTAGCTATACATACACCCAACCAAACGCTACCATGACCTGTAACCTAATCAAAAAACCCGAAACCATTTCAAAATGCACCCCCTTCCCTTTTGTTGGGGTGTGACAGCATCATACGAAACATGACACAAAATTTCGCACACTATATGTCCATAGAATTTATGGACTTTTAGAGTCTAAAGAATACCCCGCCATGCTAACGACGGAAAAAGAATCACTAGACCTCCGGGTGAAGGGCAAACCATGGATGCCCTTCCAACATATAAAGAATTATGTGAACGCAGATGAATGTATGGATCTATATGCACAATAAGTAATATGCAAAAATGATGCATGAAGTTTGAGCCAGTAGGCAGCCAACGAGGAGGGATTTGAGCCGTGGATGTCCTTTCCTCTGTCACTCTGAATGTTTAATTAAGAATGAAAACCCAGAGTGCTCTCGCAATAGTTCAGGAGGATCTATATCACCTGTCCCTTCTTGTTGCATCGAGCTAGAAATGTCGTCCAGGGAGAATGGGATGCTGCATTGGTCGCAACAAAGGTTTTGAGTGACGATAATGTGAATTAGTTTTGAAACAGAAAATGGAAAGAATCAAGGCGTGGTGGAAGCATTTACCTCGAGTCATCATCCAGTAAGAATGAGTTGCTCACAGCAGTGTTGGCATCTTCCGTCATTTGAACTCTCATACATGATATAACCTGCATAGCTTAGACTGTTACGTTGTTTCTAATACAATCAAATGCAACCACTTTCTAAAGGTACATGCAACATGAGTATTAGCCAACCACATTAGAGGGGGTAAATCCAAGATCACAGACTAACACCTCCAGGAGAAAAAGTATGTAATCTTAGGAAAGACAAAAGTTGTGACTTACGTCAGAAGACACAGTGTGAGTTCCATACTTGTCATCCCAGTACATAGTGCTGATTCTATATAGTTGTTGTATACTGAGCGCCTGCAGATATTTCAGAAGTTAAGATTCTCTGAACAGAGACTAACCACCAAGAAGGCGAAGAAGCCAGTAACAATATAATGAAGTGACGGAATATAGCATTTGAAGATAGATGTATAGAATGACGTACTGGACAAAGGTCTTTCGTTATTTCATTTAAAGTTTTCTTGGGCTTCTGATGTATAACCTGAACATGATGACATCAAACGATGATTAGTTACGTCAGCAGTCAGCGATGAGGCCACAGATCATTCCAGTACAGATATAAAACTCAAACTTACAAGGAATCCGACCGCTTGTCTAATATGCTTCAACTCGTCCCAAGCTGAGCCAGCATACTGAAAAGGGTGATTTGTGGTTAACTTTGTTTTACTAAGACGCATGTGTATGCATAAAATAAAGATAAGCATTGGAGTTTACCTCCTCGGACGCATCATAACACCACTGTTCTAACTCTGCCAAACCTGCTTTTACATACTCACCATTGCTAAAGGAGCAGCATTCACGCCGTAGCAGGAGACTGAAGGTTCAACAAAAAGTGTCATTTTCAAGTAGATTATTATTGGGTAGAATAAAAGGTTTATCTATCCTAGTTGAAACAGGGCAGTGGAACAGGAAATACCTGTTGAATAGCTGGACATTGACAAAAGAGAATATCTGGGAGAATACTTTCCGCACTAAGAAAGGAGGCACCTATAGGTTAAAAGACATTAGAGACCGTCTGAGAGCACAGACAAATATGACAAAGCAACTTATAAACTTGTTAACTTACATTATTGGCTTTCATCATCGTCAAGTAACTGTTCAGACTTTTTACAATGCTTTGCCAATGAGCTATTAAAGTTTGTTGAGCAACTGAGGTTGCCTGAGTTCGTCCTTTCATCAAACCGGCACGTGATGTTCGAGGGGCCTGTAAGTTATTACAAACAGTTAACTATTACTCTTAAGTATAGATAGCAAATCTTCTCTTCTTCGGACAAACCAAGGGGAATTACCATCCTTTTGACACAAACAAACAAACCAAAAAAAGGAACCTCTACTGGAAAATCCAAAAGGGGTAAAAAAACTTATTTGAATGATATTCTTTAGAAATATGCAGTCTGGCTTATTGCACCGAGTAATAAAATGAGGAAAGTTACTGTAAAAGTGATAGACGAGTGGTAGTACTATCAATTTACGCTAAGAAGCAATATACATGGTAAGTTTTAACATGCACTTATTTTACCTGGATACACAATCCCAACAAAGGAGAAATCTCTTTCTTGAGATTGTCTCTTATCATGCCATATATCTTCTCAAGAAAGGCAGTAAGCTGCTGCTTAAAAAGCAGAGCGGGATATTTGGCTTCTACTTGGCGAACATCCTCTGGTTTATTGAGACGGCCATTGAGAAATGATAAACCAGGGCTTTGAGGAGATGCTCTTAACTACAAAAACAGATAGAAGGAAAAAAAGATAAGCGAGAAGTTATGGAACAGACTCCTCCAAGACCCTCGCAGAACAAAAATAAAGTCCCAATCAAGATCATAGACGAAAAATGATTTGCTCGTACTGATGACATTCGTCCAAATAAAGAAGTTGACATTGTCCGTCGTCTTTGTGGAGTATACCCAGCGGCTCCAGTGGCTTTTAGTGTTTGTTGAAGAAGCAACAGTAGAGAGGACGTATTTGATAACCAGTATGCCAACATGTCATTATTCTCCTGGACCTTGAATAAAGAGAAACCACGAATGAGTGAGGGAAAGTCTACAACAAGATATAAGGCGTTTGTAATCTTTCGCTCAAACAGAAGAGATAGCCAAATATTCACCTCAATGGCTGAACCTATCGTTTGTATAATACGATCAAAGATGCTAGTTCTTTCAACTTCAAAGGACCTCCAGTGTAGAAGGCATTTGTATATAACACAAGCGGCAACAGGTTTACCCTTAGAATATCCAAGGTCCTGTGATATACACCTGATGAGCAAGTCCTGGAACTCCTGAAGTTTGAAAACAGACAACGTTAAAGTGCAAGAATTATCCAGCTGATATCTAAGTCAGACAAAATATTCAAATTACTGCACAAAGATTTCAGAGACATTTCATCCATATAAGGCTATGCTGACCTGCTGTTTCTCATTAAGGGATCTTTGTGACTTATCATCTGGTGAATCTTCATCAACTGTAGTAACCTATAAATGAACAGCCAACGTAAAAAACATGATAAAAAAAAAAATCATAGAACAGCAACAAAAGAGACTTCGAAGAGATAAAGTATTAACTACCGGTGTTGGTAATAGTTTTGGGTCACCATTTTGCACATGGCCGTTCTCTGGACTCCTCTGTATTACACAAGAAAAATAAAGCAAAAATTTAATTTCAAAATCCTTTGAATAAGCAACTAAACAGCGGGACGACAGAGAAGAAAAACTAAAAGAATGGAGGTTTCTTATAAGAGACACACCTGTATAACCATGGTCTTTGAACGAACTGGTGCTGACCTTGCTATAGGTGTCATAGTTAGGGCTTGTTGACGAAGTGTTTGGATATCTGACTCTGCTTTCTTGAGTTTCTCAGTCATCTCCTGGATTTCTGACTCTGCTGTAGAAAGCTTTTTAGTCATCTCCAGTCCTTGCTGACGTAGTATTTGGGACTCTGACTCGGCATTTGAAAGCTTTTCTTCCATTCTGACGGAAATAACAGTATCAACAAAGATTTTCGATCAAGGAGATAAAACAAGACTAAAATGGAAATTGCTTCAGTGAGCAATCAACCAATCAGAGGAGCATATAAGAGAGAATCCGTTCCCTCTCCACAAACACCAAAGGGCGGATAGGGAGCGGGAGGGGCATGAACAAGGACAAACACAATTCAATGCTGCCATATTCTCTTATTTTTAAAATGCTTTAGACGTAGTAAATTTCTCTGACGCAGCTAAGTGGTACTATGCATTTTGGAAAATTACACTCCTTTGTCCACAATGTGTAAGTTTCAAATTCTAAGAAAATAAGCATGATCCCTTAAGCAAAGAGATTTGCATGTAAGAACACTTCTATCTAGGAGTAGATTGACGTTAATCTTGGGAAAAAAAACTCGAGAACTTATTGGTAAAAGGAAATGACGTTTTGGGACTATGCTAGCCAGAGGGGGAGACTAAACAAGAGCTATAAAAATCAGTAACTGATGCTTGGATGACTAAACAGATGCACAGACCTTTGAACAAACTCCTTGAGTTTATTTATTTTGTCATCTGAACCCTCTAATTTCTTAATCAACTCGGAGTTTTTCTCTTCACTGCCCAAGAAAGCATTTCTCCCCTCTTCTGCAGCCGCCCTCTCTCTTTCTAATAATTCCTGCACAGTACAGACAAGACAATCAAAAAAAGAGAAATATTACTAATCAAAAAAATCAAGTCAGCCCAAAATCCCCGGCAAAGCATACTTCACAAGCACGACAACTTTATATCAAGTTGAAATTGATGAGCTTATGTATTGAAGCTTAATGAGCAACTAGGATCAGCAAAAGTTTGCAGATCTGCGCCTACTAAAAACACCACGTCCTTTTGAAGAGTTCAGTATTCTGTTTTTTGTTTTCTCATGGCTACACTAGTTGAGCTTACTTTGACACAAAATGCACATAGGGAAGTATTTGTTAGCATAGGGAAGTTGATTTGTCTCTCATCGAATTATTCTGACGAGATCCAACTCATCGAAGTATTTGTTCGCATAGGGATGTTGCTTTGTCTCTCAATTCTTTAGGTTCCTTTCATCCACAAAATGAATAGCAAAATTCATCTTACAGCTTATTAGCGGATCATATTAGTTAACAAACCTCTTCTGCAGACAAATAATTAAAATCTAGAAGCAGCAAGGAACAAATGTTACGTAGCTAACAAGAATGAAAACCATCAATCCCTCAGATACTTCTTATTAAAGTTGAGGCACGCAGAGACTATGAATAAAAAAGACGAGAAGACTGTGCATGTCAACAAAATCAATTTCAACGTCATTTTTGTTAATTTAATCTAGATGATGTAAATATTTCATCAAATCCACGACAGCAAGATGTTAGGTTGACCCTGGCCATCACCAACTCTCATGAGATCAAAAGTGGGGGGTGAAAATTCATGTTGGATCAGTGACCGATCACAGTCTGAGGGCAGCCAACCCTATCCCTGGATCATTGTCCATCATGACATCTATTATCTGGTGGTTTAATATCAAACAAACCAAAAGCAGAGGGGCACAAGAAAAGATCGGGAAATTATGAATATTTACCTTCAGATTATCCAATTCAGCAGTTAATGACTCCAGCTTCTCTGTATCTTGAACCATAACCGGAACCTCTTTAACAAGTGGGGGTGCTTCCTCAATAGCCTTCTTAGCTGCCTCTCGTTCCTTAATAATGCGTCCATTTGATTCTTCCAACTGCAACTGCATGGCTCGCAAAGCTTCCTGTAACTTGGCGATTTCTTGAGCCTTTTCCTCTTCCAGATTTTTCTGTTCACAGTTAGTTCAAGTTAGAGATGCATGATTCTTGCCTAGTGATGCAATTACTACAACAGTACAACCCTACTTATCACTTGGAGAAACTTTTAAAATTGGTCTCAGTCAAAATGAAGGCAACATTTTACCCTTAATTGACCCTCATATTGCAATCGCCATGTAAGCTCTTCCACACGCTTCTCAAGTTTGTCTTTCGCTTCTTTGAGGGCACCAGTTTCTCTGGCAGCCTGACACCAAGGACCCAGAACAAGAGCATTAAAATGTGACTCATGCAACACCTAATATATCACTTTCCTATATATCCTACACCAAGAAAAAGCCAAGTTGATGTCAAACCATTTTGAGATTTCTCAGTTCTTTTCTTGCAATCTTTTGCCTCCAACCACATTGGGTCACAAGGGTAGCCTTTTGAAGCCTCTTGTGGTAAGAATAAGCCATGTGGCAACGTGCACGGGCCTACGATGCAAAAAAAAAGATCTCATAAGATAAGCATGTATTTCAAGCGTATATGTATCAATGTGCATGTAAAAGCCTATAAAAAGACGAGGGACAGATAGGATATAGACCTGGATAAAAATTGCAGCCTTTGTTTGCTTTTTGAATCTAAATATGTTTCGAGCATGCATTGCCCTTAATCCAGTCTCCAGTGAAACCGCAGCCAGCCTCAGTCTCCCATAGGACTTTCTGGCAACGTATCCCCGGAAGTACTTCTGGATCTTAATGGCTGATGCTTGTCTTCTTAATTCTTGGTGAACCTTGCTAGCTAGAACACCTAAAAGACATACAAGACGACAATAATGAATGAAAAGGCTTAATTTGTGCCTACAATGACATTGTCCAAGGAGGGATAATACAATATCTTTAGTAAAAGAAGAGGCACATAAGATAGAAGGTACAAAGAAGTGTATAGCTTAGAATTTAGAAATACCAGAAGACAAATTTTGCCGTATGCTCAAAGCACTAAATTGACATAATCACAATGTAGCAGAAGCCTTTGGATCAAGGAATAGAAATTGTACCTCTACAGCAGGATTGAATTTTAATAGCTGCATTCCGCACAGAGAGAAATTCTCTGCGAGCAATGTATGTACGGCCACATCTTTGTATTTTCCTGGCTGCATTTCCTAAAATCTCTGCTCTCCTGGTGTCCAGCTCTGCCATTTGTCCAGCTCGAAGGAAAACCTTTGTTTTTCCTATCTGCCATGTCAGCAAGAATAAGTGAAGTGTAAGACGGAGAAATTAGGCCAAACTGCAAAATGTTAGTAGTATGCAAGCGTATTTAGTTACAACTTAAACATGAAATAGATTCCAAAATCACCTGGTAGCCTTTCAATCCCATCTTATCTAGTATCTTCTGACATGCAACCTTGTCCTCGAACCTGAATATAAAAAGTTGACATTAGGTTAGAATAACCAAGATGAGAACTAGAACAGTCAAGGCTATGTGTTAACTCCCCATATGACACCTAATAGTGATACTAATACCACCCAGTGTAGACAGTGGAGAAAGAGATGAGAAGGGAAGCACAGGACCGTCAATAGTTCAAAACGAAAGGAAGGTAGATAATATACATCAGAAACTTACTTTCCGTCCAAAAATTCGGGAGCAAGAACACCAAAACGAAGAAGAAAGTCAACAAATGTTCGTCTGGTAGGATATCCAGCACAGCTAATCCTGATAGCTTCAAGAACACCCTGAGAAAGAAAAGCAAAACCATAATTTAACCTCTCACCTCAAATATGGATACTGCTACTATAACATGGAGATCCTTCTAGCTTATATCCAGACTCACTACAATAGCTATGAGTCTAGATATTTGGCTTTAACATCCAGAAACTGAATAGAAGCAATTAAGTATTCGCTACTCGCTAATATACTTACACCACAGCGTAACTGATTAAGGATGTTAACATTCTCAAAAATAGCAGGCTTCAGAACATTGTTTGGCTTCACACATCTGATGTAATGAGGCTCTGTTGAACTTAGGGTTTCCATCAATTGTTGCAATTGAAGCTGCAAAATAAAAGGTTTCAGTTATGATCAGAGCACTTCAAGAACCATAGGAAAGGAGATCAGCATTAAATAAAATGCACCAACAAGCACACCATGTGGCATGTCTCCAGGATTTCCACATTCCTAAGATAAACAATTCGGTTTCATGTATTTGTGCAACCGCCTAAAGCTAGCCATTGGAAGAGCTATCAACGAGTCAAAACTCAAGAAGATAGTTGACCTAATGTCTTCAGAATCCAAAATTGTTTCTCTTGTATCAGTAAATCAAACCTAAATGCTAAAAACAATATTTGACATTAAGGGACCAGGATAAAAACAATAAGCAAATCCCTTCTTCATGTACATTTCATTTCAGAATAAAGTTAACGTATTGAAGAGGTGAGTTAAAACAATTGCTTCCTTTTCGCTCTCAGGAATGTTCTTAGGAAGGTGCCAATGCGTAACCACAGATGAATGTGAGCCTAACAACTGTTGAACAACTTTCAGAATACCTAGACATCTACACCTATTAATTCAGAAAGGAATCAAAGGATGTTAACCTAATATAGTTCACTAAATATTCGATGACCAGCCAGTATGCTACTTCTTTTCACGATTTCCAATATTTATAAATGCGTCAACAGGAGTATTTATTAACTACCATTGCCAGCTTCTTTGAGTACCAGATTCTAACATGGCCAAGTGAATACAGATAGCCTCCAAAACTCATGAATTTAGCAATAAAGCAAACTACAGAGACATATAATAACATCCAGTAAATCCCTCCATAATTAGAAGAAAAAGTTAGCTATTGATAATCCTGCCATAATGAACAAAGTAATGTTAATAATACCAATTGGCCTTATAGATAAGTTCTCACCAACAATCGTGCCTGATACCTAGAACTATGCTAGTAAGTAGTAATCCTCACATTAATATATTTCTTTGATTCCCACTGGTTCTTACTGGCTTACGACCCACAAGCTGAAATATGAAGTAGCCAGAGGGAAAGAAAGTTCATACAACATTAATGTGACATAAAATCCACATTAGAAGCAGAGATGTTCTATTAACGATCTTGGTTTTACCAGAAATGATTCCTCTTTTTTTTTAAGTTTCCTCCATAAAGTTGACTGAAGTCGTCTTACAACCATCAACCAGCCATTCTATGTTTTTGAACATATAGGTAAAAGGTAACACCAGATACCTTAAAGCCTGCCCCTATCGAAGAAAATTTGGATGACTTGGATGTTTCCGTCGGAAGTGGGGGAAACAGAGAAGCTACAAATGAACATTTTGAGGCTTGCAGAAGATCTTGATGTTCAGCTATAACATAATCTTTATTTTTGTCCAGAAAGTGATCAGCTTGATAAGTCACCTGAATTAAATAAAAGATACTGTTAATTTTATGGTGAAGAAGTGCTGAAGATAGTAAACTTGGTAACTTCTGCTTACATCGCCAGCGTAGTGAGAAATGGTAAAGCTGGTCCGAGAAAGCTTCGGCTTCTGAAACCGTTTGTGTTTCGGGAATGTCTGATACAACTTCTGGGAAAAGGTTTCATGAGTTGATTTCGGAAACATGCTGCAGTGTCAGATCAATGATCCAAGAAAGTAAGGGTTAAAATTAATATGTTCCAGGAGCAGGCAAGCAATGAAGTTCAGCATAACTGGGAAGATCATCAGCTTACCATGCTTCGTCAAGCAGAGCAATTATTCCTCCAGGTTTCTGCACAACATAACATAAAAGGTAAAGTTTTCCCAAACAGACAAACAGTAACATAATGCTCAACAAACCAGAAATCATTTAAAAGAAAAAACAAACCTTCTCAATGAGTTCCAAAACATCCTGATTATCCACAAATTCTATGTAGCTCCAATTTATCTCTTCTTTTGTATACTCCTCTTGTTCCATTTTAAAGACATGCTGCAAGTATAAATGAGAACGTGGAAACACGCAGTAGAGTGGTTAAAAATCTCATCTTGTTTACAGAAAAGAATAATTATCATGAACAACATGCAAGCTAACCTGATTAAAATGTTGCTGTAGCTTTTCATTAGTGAAGTTGATACAGAACTGCTCAAAACTAGAACATCAAAACATTCCAGATTAATAAACTAGAAACAAAAAGAAAGAAGAAAAAAAAAACACTTAGCTGAACGGTAAAGAGCTATGTAGCTGAACTAACCTGTTGAGTTTAAAGCTTTCAAAACCATAAATATCAAGCACCCCTATAATGCACTTTGATGTAGGATCCTGCCCAATCGAATTGTTGATCGTTTCCACAAGCCTGCAATAATAGAAAACATTATAGGCTCTGAAGGAAACGGTGCAACATATTGACAAAGCTAAGTAAGCAAGGGGTTATACTATGAAAAATGACAGTATTATAGTACATCCATCTGTAAAGATACCATATAAATCATAAAGTATAAACCATACATGCCCTGTTGCAGTTTACTATGGGCGCAAAAAAAAAATAACAGATTTGGTGACAGAGAGTATTCACCCCCATAAATAGAACAATGTACATTGATATTATCACGACGGCATAAACTAATCAATTCCGTAGAAAGTTGTCAAGAGTAGATCAAAGTGCATTTAGTTTAGTTTCTTATAGATAAGAAAACTTGTATTAATGGTCAAGAGAAAGATACATGACTGGAGGACAAGGCATCCTCCAGAACGCTTAAAAGTAAAATATACGTTCCCCCAATTATGTAGTGTTTAGCTGTTTACTTAGTTTATGATACTAGTAGTAGTTTTCGGATTCATCTGGTCAAAGTTGTCAGAATATCGCATGAAGAGAGGGAGGACAAATGGATTGTCATGACATTAGCATATCCTTATTTGTGACACCAACTATGTCAATCTCAACCCCCAAGCAATTGGGGAAAAGAAAAAAGAGAGATAGAGAGATAACGCCAATAATAAGGTGACAATGCACTTTAAGATTTATCTGAGAAGCAACTACAATTATGACACAGTATATGCTCAACAATCAATAAAGACTAAGCATGTTCGTGCCTTTTCTTGATAAAAGTATTCCAATGAACAGATAAATATGTAAGCAAAAAGGAATTATTACCAATCAAACAAGCGTGAGTATGTGGTTTTAGCTAGTGCATCTCTGCTAACCA
>JBBYHQ010006593.1:0-11287 GCA_038382645.1 Spergularia azorica | reverse complement strand
GAGTGTTGGTTCCTCATTTTATGAAGTATTTCATTGGTTTCGACGTTCGTCACTTTGTATGGATTTATGACTATTTTGGCTGTTTTTCTAAACTTCTCTTAGGCTTTTGACTGTTAGATTTTGCAAAATCTCATTATATCATCCTTAGAGCCTACCACCAAAGTTTGAGCTGATTTTGCTCCGGAGTCATTTTATCGAAAAAATCTGGATTACATACGATTATGGTCAAGTTTGATAAATTTTTCGAAATAAGCCAAATGTGCTCCAAATGATAGCGAAGATAACCAAGGAGTAAACTTGTTAGATTTGAGTGTTGGTTCCTCATTTTCTGAAGTATTTCATTTGTTTTGACGTTCGTCACTTTGTATGGATTTATGACTATTTTGGCTGTTTTTCTAAACTTCTCTTAGGTTTTTAACTGTGAGGTTTTGCAAAATCTCATTATATCATCATTAGAGGCTACCACCCAAATTTGAGCCTATTTTCCTCCGAAGCCATTTTATCGAAAAATCGTGGATTATACACTACGATTCTTGTCAAATTTGATCAATTTTTCGAAATGAGCAAAATGTGCTCCAAACGATAGTGAAGATAACCAAGGAGTAAACTTGTAGGATTTGAGTGTTGCTTCCTCATTTTGTGAACTATTTCATCGGTTTCGACGTTCGTCACTTTGTATGGATTTATGACTATTTTGGCCGTTTTTCTAAACTTCTCTTAGGTTTTTGACCGTTAGATTTTGCAAAATCTCATTATATCATCCTTAGAGGCTACCACCAAAATTTGACCCGATTTTGCCCCGTAGCCATTTTATCGAAAAATCGCGGCTTATGCATTTGATTCTGGTCGATTTGATCAATTTTTTCGAAATGAGCCAATTGTGCTCGAAACGATACTGAAGATACCAAAGGAGTAAACTTGTTGGATTTGAGTGTTGGTTCCTCATTTTGTGAAGTATTTCTTTGGTTTCGATATTCGTCACTTTCTATGGTTATATGACTATTTTGGCTGTTTTCTAAACTTTTCTTAGGTTTTGACTCTAAGATTTTGCAAATATTCATTATATCTGCTACCACCAAAATTTGAGCCGATTTTGCTCTGAAGCCATTTTATCGAAAAATCGTGGATTACTGATCAAATTTGATCAATTTTTTCGAAATGAGCCAAATGTGCCGTAAACGATGCTGAAGATAACCAATAAGTAAACTTGTTGGATTTAAGTGCTGATCCCTCATTTTCTGAAGTATTTCATGGGTTTCTACGTTTGTAACTTTGTACGGATTTATGAGTATTTTGGCTTTTTTTTTAAACTTCTCGTAGTTTTTTGACTGTATGATTTAGGGTACCACCAAAATTTGAGCCGATTTTTCTCCGCAGGCATTTTATCGAAAAAACGTGGATTATAAACTACGATTCTGGTCAAATTTGATCAATTTTTCGAAATGAGCCAAATGTGCTCCAAACTATAGTGAAGATAACCAAGGAGTAAACTTTGTTGGATTTGAGTGTTGGTTCCTCATTTTGTGAAATATTTCATTGGTTACGACATTCGTCACTTTGTATGGATTTATGACTATTTTGGCTGTTTTTCTAAACTTTTCTTAGGTTTTTTACTGTAAGATTTTGCAAAATTTCATTATATCATCCTTTGAGGCTACCACCAGAATTTGACCCGATTTTGCTCCGAAGCCATTTTATGGAAAAATCGTGGATTATACTACGATTATGGTCAAATTTGATCAATTTTTCGAAACGAGCCAAATGTGCTCCAAACGATAGTGAAGATAACCAAGGAAAAAAATTTGTTGGATTTGAGTGTTGGTTCCTCATTTTCCGAAGTATTTTATTGGTTTCGACGTTCGTCACTTAGTATGGATTTATGAGTATTTTGGCTGTTTCTAAACTTCTCTAAGGTTTTTGAATGCGAGGTTTTGCAAAATCTCATTATATCATCATTAGAAGCTACCACCAAAATTTGAGCCGATTTTGCTCCTGAGTCATTTAATCGAAAAATCGGGGATTATACACTACGATTCTGGTCAATTTGATCAATTTTTTTCGAAATGAGCCAAATGTGCTCCAAACGATACTGAAGATACCAAAGGAGTAAACTTGTTGGATTTGAGTGTTGGTTCCTCATTTTGTGAAGTATTTCATTGGTTTCGACGATCGTCACTTTGTATGGATTTATGACTATTTTGGCTGTTTTTCTAAACTTCTCTTAGGTTTTTGACTGTAAGATTTTGCAAAATCTCATAATATCATCCTTGGAGGCTACCATAAAAATTTGAGTCGTTTTTGCTCCGAAGCCATTTTATCGAAAAATCGTGGCTTATGCACTGTGATTCTGGTCGATTTGATCAATTTTTTCGAAATGAGCCAAATGTGCTCCAAACGATACTGACGATACCAAAGGAGTAAAATTGTTGGATTTGGGTGTTGGTTCCTCATTTTGTGAAGTATTTCATTGGTTTCGACGTTCATCACTTTGTATGGATTTATGACTATTTTGGCTGTTTTTCTAAACTTCTCTTATATCTCCAACGTTAAAATAAACCTGAAAATGAGAAACACAAGCACAGTTGGACACAATAAGCCCAGCTAGTTCATATGTCCAATTCGGCCAATACATTTTTTGGAATTCGGCCCAATACCTGGGCCAACCTTATAAACCGCAAATATTAATACTCACAACCTAGTCCAAATTCAGCCTTATTTTTCCCTCAAAATTTCTAAAATAAAATTTCCCATCACCAAAAACCTTACTACAGAAGCTTAGTAGTAAGCCCACCAGGTGTTTGATAAAAGTCCTCACTGAAAACAGAGTAAAAATGGGTGTTCCTGAGCCACTGAGGCCACTACTAAAGGCCGGAGCAATGATAGCTGGAGGGACACTTACCCTCTCCCTCGCCGCCTCCATTACGGTCAAGGCGATCCAATCTGCCACGGAGCCGAAAAGGGTGCGCTCTCACGGCTTCCACCCTTCAACACTAACTTGATATTATACTAGTATATAGTAGTATCACGTTAGCATTTTTTGTTGATTATGTTTTTGTGTTACTAAATTGTGTGTACAAACACTTGTTTTTACGCAGAAAATTTTGGCGAAGCCGTGCCAAGTTTGTAGAGAAAAAGGGTTCTACATTTGCAAGCTTTGTAAGGGAAATGCTAGCATAGAATGGTCACCTTTGTATGATCCAATTCACATCAACCCTTGTCAATGCCCTACTTGCGACGGTCATCGGTTAGTCTTCTGTTTCCTTAATAATGCGTGCGTTTTTGTTAGCCGACTCCAAATTATTTTTATACTAAGGTTGCGTTGATACTGATTTTGCAACTTTGTGTAATTACATTGTATAGAATAACACTCATTCGTAATGTTGTTTCTTAGTCTCTTAGTGGTAGACCATTCATTCGGTGTTTCGACAGTGCTGTGTGATTACGATAGATAACTAGAGTATCTTACAAGGTTATTACGGAGTATTTCACACGAGCATGATCACGCTTCTTAAGCGTCTACACTCAAGGACCGTCCTACTCCTGGGATTTGAAATTCAGGGTAGCGGAACTTCAACATTAGGACAACTTCGTATGAAAGTAATGTGAATCTTTAAGTGACAACCCTCTCATAACATAGAGATACAGTTATAAATTTATAATTCTGTTATAAGAGAATTGTTACAGTTTACAACAACACCGCCTAGCTTCTTAGGTAAGCTACACTAGCAGATGCAGCTTATAGGCTGTTCTAGTTCTATGTTCTAGGGCAAATTTTGGGAAATTGGAATTTGGGCTTCTAAGACTCATCACTATACTCACTAAATTGTATGCGTTTCCATTGTGAAGTAGTCGATGCGATTTTTGGTCATCCGAAAAAAAGTTCTCTGTGTTTTCTACATATGAGGCTCTTAGTCATCTCACATTAGGGGAGAGGGGGGGGGGGAGGTCTTTGAAGAACTGGGTAATGTTGTTGTTGATGTTGTTGTTGTTGTGGGATAGTGATGATCACGCCTTGCTAAGACGTTAAGCGTCGATTGTAAGTCACTTTAGGCCACATCTGACTATCTGAGATTCTGAGTATTTTTTTCTATGGTTGTATTGGATTTATTCACGTGTATCTTGGCCATTACAGCTTTTTATATGTGTGTTGATGGTATAGAGTTTATATTTGATTATTTCAGCATACAACGATGTCTCAACTGTTTGGGGAAAGGATACTATTGATGCCCAAAACGTGACTCAACTGGGGTGCCTTTACATGCTAGCTTCTGTATGTGACTCTTTCTTCTACATCTGAACTGTATTCAACTTTTAGGGGTAGCATTAGCATATGTTAGTATCATGTGTCATGTATGTATTAATTTCCGAGCCGAGTAACTAAGATCTCGAGCACGAGACTATAAGAGTACTAGCTCAATTCGTGCTCAACTCAACTTGTTATTTATCACCCGTCTTTTGCTACCATGTATTTTGTACCTAAACTTCACTCACATGAAATCGAAACATAAACAATTCAAATGTTCATAGGATCTAGGATGTAGACGAGGAACGATTTCAAGCCTACATAAGAAACGACCATTTGTCATCTTCGGAATGAACAACATTCGATCGAGTAGTAACATCTAGCAAAATGAATTTATGTAGTACTACCTAAACATTAATAGAAGACACCTGGTTCCAAATTCTTGGCATCGAGCTTTCTGCCAAATGTTCAGTCATTTTCACACTTCACATTCAAAGTTCTTCGACTTCTCATCCTATCATGTGTCATCACTCATCCTTGTACAATCATATTCCCTTAGGATTGAAAGCAACTGACAAGAATAAATGAGTAGACTTGTACAAGGAATGTCAAGTAGTTTCTTCTTTTGCTCACAAATTTACGTGTCGAAAATTTGGCCCAATTAGGAGAACCTGAGTTTTTGTGGTTGAAGATTACTTTTTTTCGGGACCCAAATCATGCACAACTTAGGAGTTCAATTGATCACAAAACCAGTTTGAGTTATATGATCATAAAACCGATCTATTTGAGACGTCGACTCACTGATATTTCTGATTATATTACGCCATGAGAAGAAATGTAATGGCACTTCTGAACGGTACTTGCTCCCCCATCATGTAGTGTAATATAAGATCCATCATTCGATATTTCTTTGAATTTATTAGCTTCAATTTCAAAGATAATATTTGATGCTTTGATATAGGATTTGAGAACAAAATCTTAGGTACACTTTGATGATGTAGTTAATTAGCCGCCGTACTTAATGATATTTGTATAGTTTAGTGACAAAGACATGAGTGATTCACTTGTAATACTCATGCAAATACCTACTCAACCAACCAAGTATACTTTACTTCCACATCACTAATTTAAAGGTGATTCTCCATACGTCTTGAATGAAGAAGACCAAAACCAAAACATTGCTCAAACAAATATATCTATATATCATATTGTTAGCTAGATTTGCATTCTAATGATAAGATTGCAAATATCATACATACATCTCCATAATCGACCAATAAAATTGTCGGACGATGATACCGAGTTTGATTTTAGTGTTGGTTAGTTCACCTCGCTTGAGATTTTCCAAATCTGATTTGGACTTAACTAACAATTGACGTTAACTATATAACATGATCGTAATATCCCTACCGATATGTTATTCTTTTATAATACAAATTAAATTAAATCATATCAATCTCAACATACATATTATATATATACACCAACAATTCAAGAAAGTATCAAGAATAGAATCACATTCCCTATAAAAAAGCTGTAGTATTAATTTTCATTTCTAATAATTTTGGTAAAAAAATGATTCTAGGAGATTCCTAAGCAAAGTAAAAGACATGTATAAACCAATGAAAACGAAGCATATAATCACACGTAAATAAAATGCAGAAAAAAATGCATATAATTAGTTAATTAAAAAAATTTCTAGAGTCCTTCATTCTTTTCTAACTGCCATCAAAACACCATGAAAACTAACGTAACAACCAAGAAACTGAAACTAGTTTACAGCTTCAACGGCAAGTTTCGTCGCCGGTCACCGGGAAACAAACTCCGGTACACCGGCGGAGAGACTAGGATTGTCTCTGTTGACCCCACCACCCTCACGTACTCTGAGCTACGTTCTTTGATCACTGAACGAGTCAACACCAACTCGGACGAGTTCACTCTCAAGTATCGGCTTCCCGGGGCTGAGTCAGTCGGCGGGGGCGACTCGCCGCTTGTGTTGCTCTCTTCGGACGACGATGTTTTCTGCATGGTTGAGGAGTTTGAGGATTACTATGGTAAGAAGAATACTTGCATTAATAATAATTCTGTTAGGATTTGGGTTTATGTTTGTACTAATGATGATTATGATTATGATTATGATGATAAGATTAGTGGAAATGATGGGCATGTTGTTGGTTTTAGTGAGAAAAGTAGTGATTTTGGATGTGGGTTTAGGGTTTTTGGGAGGAATATTGTGGATTCATTGAAGGGTAATAATCTTGGGTTTAAGAAATTGCCTGATAATAATCATCATAATCATAATAATAATCATAATCATGATCATAATGTTGGTGGGAGAAGTTATGGTAGTAAGAAAAAGGGTAGTGGAAATGAGCAAGATTCTTTGAGAAAATTGGTGTTGAAGCAACAATTAATGTTGGCAAGACAGCGTGATCAAATTCAAGGTGTGGGTTGGAGTTTGGGTCCGAATTATAAGGTTCCGGATCATGATCATGGGGAGAAACCCTTGATAGATCTGGGGAATGATAAGTGTGGTTTGGTTTCGGCGAATCAGGTGGTTTGTGATCAGGGTTCTGGTAACAGGAATCTGTCTGTGGAGAAGAAGAATAGGGATTCTGTGAGTTGTGAACAGGAGATTGGGTCGAAAATGGCGGTACAGTGCTTGAATGAAGAGATTAAGAATGTTCTGCCATTGGATTCTGGGGTGTTATGTGGTGATCAGGCTGTTGGAGGTGGTACTGTGGTGAATTGTGTAGATACAGGTCAGGAGAGTCATTGTGGAATGGTTAGGTTAAGTGAAAACCCGGCTCTGTCGTCTGCTGTTAAATGCTGTACTGGCCAAGAAGCGAGGTCAAGCATTTCGCAGCAGGGGCAGGCAATGCTAGACAAGGGTGATAATGTAACACAGGGCGATGTTATAGCAGCACAGTCCCTGCAGATGTACAATTCTGCTGCTGTCAAATTACCTGCACCTTTGGAAGAGCCTTCCCTGATTGATTTTGATGACGAACCTAGAGTAGTTGAGTATGAGGAGTATAGTGAGAATGGCAGTGACACAACCATGAATTACCAACCAAATTCTCATGATGCCAGTATCAGCACAATTTACATGGTTCCGAAAGTTGTTGATAATGCCATCTCTGAAGCTGATCCTGAAATTACCAAACAAATTGTCATGGTTCCTACACCAAACTGTACTGCCACCTCAATGGATCTGTCTTCAGATAACCCTGCTTCGCTGTCATCATCCAAAATGGCGACTCCAAAATCGTCTCATGTGAGCCCTGAAGGATCAGATATGTTTCAACTGAGACTAGTGGATTCAACAGTTGAAGCAAAGCTCGATAATGTAACAGACGGATCCAACAGAAAAGCTGCATCTGACTCTGTGAAGGCCACTCCTGCCAAATGGGACCAAAGTTGTACATTGCAGCAAGATATGCAGGATGATTCTTCAGGCAGCACAGATGTCGATGAGAAGGTATGTGCTTGTACGAGCTTAAGATTCCGAGAAGCTTAGGACTGGTGTCAATTTATGTTCCTGCTGCATGCTATCTACACTTTTAATTGGCTTACATATGCTATGAGAGCATGATATCTGTAATTTTGGATCATGAGATCATATATCAGTTATTATTAGAAAGTAGTGGAGATTATTATCTTGAGAATATTATTATTTTCGGACATAGTATAATATTAGTTAATCTATTGATCTGTTTCTGTTTTTTATCACCTCATGTCATGTAATTCATATGTATATATAGGGGCTTCCTCTATACCAGTAATCAAGTCATTCAGTTCTATATACAACCTCTCTGATCTCATACTCATATCCTCCAATTACGCCTTCCTATCAGGTGATCATAAGAACAAGTCTCAAGTACTCCAACATGGCCGAACGTGTTCCCAGCTATCTAGCTGCGTTTTACACTCATTTGGCTACGAAAGAACTACAGGTTAAGTCCTATTCTCTATACATATCAGCTTGTTTTCGAGGAAACTGAAATAAGTTTGTTTTGTCTAAGAGTTATGCTGTTATGATGCAGACTATCAGAGACTCCGACCTTGAGTATGTTAAAGAACTTGGTTCAGGAAATTATGGGACTGTTTATCATGGTAAATGGAGAGGGTCTGATGTGGCTGTAAAGAAAATAAAACCGAGCTGTTTCAATGGGGAAGCTAAGGAGGAGGATCGTTTGGTAAACTTCTGAGATTCCTTTTAGTTTAGTCTATGAAATTAAGTATTTTTTACGCAGTGCATATAACTGTGTCTCGGATAGATGGTAAACCACCAATGCACCAGCATTATCTGCCTCTGATCTCTGATGTTCACTAAGCTTCCTGTTATGCCTGCAGGTTGCCGATTTCTGGAAGGAAGCTCACATGTTAAGCCAACTGCATCATCCTAACATTGTGGCTTTCTATGGAGTAGTTACTGATGGACCCATCACAAATTTGGCTACAGTGACAGAGTACATGATTAATGGCTCCCTTAAACAGGTTCTGCAGAGAAAAGACAGGTATTGATACTTTCCGGATCTCATATTAAAAGTAACAGTAGTTAGCATCAGGTAGTCTACTAAAACATCATGTGTTCGAATGTGGATCTGATCCTATAGCAATAGTTCAGGCCTATACTCATTTTGGTGGTATAACGTTTTGTTCTGATTTAGCTATATATTAAAGTTTGATGAGTCGTGCTTAAGCATTCTTCGACGGAGACTCCCTGACATATCCTCAGTTTATTAGGCATATTTAATTTATACAAGTATGAATGACATATTCGGGGAAGGGTAGAGAACATTAACACAAAAAATGTGTACATTAATCCATGTTGATTGATGTACAAAATGCATTCAGGGCTTCAGGCAAGGGATAGACTGTGTTTCTAGAAAGAACTAGGAAGGAGTTAGATTAGATGCATCACACGGAAAACACCAGTGCCGAACAGTGAACCCGGCCCTGTTAAGGTCCTTTATAGCTAGTGTGCCTTACTTGGTACTGCTTAGTTCATATTTCAGGATATTGATAGATTCTACGAGTTCAATTCCCCCCAAAAAAAAAACCTCCAGATTGTAAGAGTATAAGACATACTGACAGAGTGACAGCTCTTTAATTATGTGTTAACTGCTTTGATTTTCCTGCGAAAATGTGACTTTTGACACTTACACAATATTACTTGCTGTGTTATCTCTAAAGCTACCATTTACAGTTTGATCTTCTTTATGTACAGAACAATAGATCGGAGAAAGCGGCTAATTTTAGCCATGGATGCAGCATTTGGCATGGAGTACTTGCATGAGAAAAACATCGTCCATTTTGATCTGAAATCTCACAATTTCCTTGTAAATATGAGGGATCCTCATCGCCCTGTGTGCAAGGTAAGCACCTGTTTCTGCTTCAAAATTGCTTGCGGACGTGTGATCTACAAGACTACAACAGTTCTGTTCTAAGCCTCTGCACTCATCTGCTGAAGTAACCCATTTATATACCTGCGTTATTATTGTTCAGATAGGAGACTTAGGGCTATCAAAAATCAAACAGCGAACAATGGTGTCTGGAGGGGTTCGTGGAACTATACCATGGATGGCTCCTGAGCTGTTGAATATTTCTACCAAGTTAGTATCAGAGAAGGTAAATGAATGCTGAACATATGAAAAGTTAAAAACATAAATGATGTGTCTTGCAGTCTCGGTGTTGATGTGATTGCTATCTGTGATACAGGCTAGATAACTTACTCATTACTTTTGTACAGGTTGATGTATACTCCTTTGGAATCGTAATGTGGGAACTCTTGACCGGGGAGGAGCCTTATGCAGACATGCGCTCTGGGGAAATAATAGGTATATAACAATTCCTGGTTCCGAATTTGCTTGTGTCTAACTATGTGCTGTACAGTGTACAGACACTGATACACTTCCAGGTTGGCAAGTTGCTTGGGTCTCACTGACATTCTCTGGCCTGAAATCTGTGATAAATTGCTGTAACCTGAATGCTATTAGGTGTCGAAAAATAAATCAAGACTGTCTGAATTCACTTTTATAAGTAAAACTATTCACTATATATTAAGGCCTATGTCTGGCCTTAAAGTTCAGACTTTAGAACATGACATAAGTTCTGTTCTACTGACTACTGTCATGGTTCTGTGAAATGTGATCAGTGTTATTGACCTGTTTTCCTGTTTCTTGGAACGTCTTTTACGATGTCACAGCCGGAATAATCAAGGGAACACTACGACCAGAAATCCCGAGATGGTGTGACCCTGCATGGAGATCACTGATGGAGAGCTGCTGGTCATCTGATCCTGAATCCCGGCCTTCTTTCTCCGAGATTGCTAAAGAGCTGCGCGCCATTGCAACTTCTATGAATATCAAGTAACTCAAACTGAAGCATATACATGGGTCTCTTATGACATATATACCTCCCTGTATATATTATACCATGGTTATCAGAACCAGGCATCAGGGATGCTGCTTTCGCCATCCGGTGTCAGTGTGACTTACACTTCAAGTTGTTTAGATGTGTGTAATCACCTTGATTGCAATGTAAGTTTTCATGGTGAAGTAGGATACCTTAGTTTGTAGGAAGTGAATTTTGGGGGTGCCTCAGTATATGGGCAAACCTGAAATTGTGAACACTAGCCTGTGGGCTCTGATTTGGACCCTTTCATGGAGTATGAGTAGCCTTCAAAGTTTAAGTTTCTACAGAATCCAATTGAGAAAACACGTGTCCAGTTAACATTTTATCGGTGTTGTCGACCAAAAATTATGTAGAGAGAAAATTAAAGGACAAGAAAACGAAGCAATAAATATGGATCAATTGTGGTAAAATTGTGATTGTAGTGTAGCAAGTTTCTCTCCGTTGAAGTTGAGGTCAATGAACTAATTGCCAACATGCTTATTGCTAAAGGTCTACAGTGTAGACACAATCAATAGTAGTAAAATTGAGATTGAAGTAGTAAAATTAATGTGATGAAAAAATCATGCAATAAAATTATTTGTGTGAGTAGTAAAATTTTGCTAGTGTAGTAAAATTAATGCTAAT
>JBBYHQ010006525.1:0-11295 GCA_038382645.1 Spergularia azorica | reverse complement strand
TCCGCGGACCCCATCCCCTTCTATGTACATCCGCCACTGGTATACAAGACGGTTACTAGATGACGATTCATGTTAGCGGACCCCAAATCATTTTGGGAATAAGGCTTGGTTGTTGTTGTTGTTGTTGTTGTTGTATTTCAGAACTTGAGAATAATCAACCGAAAAGAGCAAAAGATGATCGCCTTTTTTTTCAAGTTGTCCATTCATATCTTCTCTAAAGAAAAGGACATCTTGAAACTTAGCTTAGTACATTTAAAAAACAGTTGTGTGATTACACGGGTGCAAAAACTAGTTAATGTATAAATAATCAACATATATAGTACATTAAATGTATGTGTAGAGTTTCTTGTATATCTTGCCATATGAGCTTGTAACTTCTTCAAACTTGGGTGTAAATGTGTAATGTTGCCATTGCAGTATTATACAAGTGCTCCACAGTCCACACCGTCATATTTGACAATTGTACCTTCATCACGTACCTTCATCATTGAAGAAGTGAAGACCAATAATTAAATGCAGCTCTTCTAGCTAGTAGCCATGAAACTCTCTTGCAACAACTAGAAACCAAGGCCAATTTAAATCTTGGCCCAAAATGAAGACCTTCTGTCACAAAACTGCTCCTCTTCGACATATATATAATCCCATGCATCATTAGATTCCATACATCAAAACACACAACTTCTTCCTCAATATGCTTCACTTATCACTACTTATTACGACAACAATGGCAGCCCAACTCATCGCCAACCACCGCGAAAGCGCCGAAGTGTACACGGACGTGCAGCTATGGAAGCAAAAGCTGAACGAACTGTTAAAGGAGATCAACATACCATGTGGTCAATTTCCCATGGACAACTTTCAAGAGTTCGGCTACAACAAATCGACCTGCTTCATGTGGTTCACCCAGCCAAAACCGGTCGAGCATAAGTTCCCCAAGATGAAGAAGGTGGTTTCCTACGACACCCGTATCACGGCTTTCATCGAAGGCGGTCGGATGAAGAACATTCAAGGACTCAAGTATAAGGAGATGATGATTTGGATCACTCTTAGCGATGTTTACGTCGAAGATCCCAGCTTTGGCAAAATTACCATCGGTAACCCTACTGGTATTTCCAATGATCTCCCTCTTTCCTTTTTTGAGGCAGAGGAGGAGACGAAGATTGCAAAGTGAGGAGGATATTCTTGGAATTTCTCGAGTATATATGGTCATGCGCGTCGCCATGGACGTAGACCAATAGACGTATAGTATACATACACACCTGCCATATATGTTTGCATTGCTTTCACCATATATATGCTATTTGTATAAGGATGAGTACGTATCCATCCATGTATTATATTGTACTCCTCACATTTAATTTCGCAAAGGAATATCTCTTAGCTTATTATAACTTTCTTGTGAGAAACTGTCCAACATGAATACATGATATAGTATCCCGTAAATAAATAATAAATAGATCATCTCGAATTACACATATTTTAGCTTTTAGAACGTCCAGTAGTAGGTCACGTTTTGGTTTATTGTGAAAAATGAGTCGCTATACTATACATGTTTTAGTTCTAAAAGATCGGATTTTTTATTCTCCAAAATCCGGTACATCCAGGCCTTGAATTGGATTTTTCAATTACTTTCAATCTGAGGATTTTTTGTCCTTGGATTGATTGATTGATCTATTTTATTATTATTAAGGTCATGCCTGTTATGCATGTAATGAATTAAGGGGGAATAAATTCATGGGGGATTGATTAGGGGGGTAATAATTCCTGGATATGAAGGTTTGGTACACTAAGGTAATAATTAGGGGGGGTAATGTTTAGCTAGGTTTGGTTAGGGGGTAATCTTTACCAAACAAAAAAAACTGAATTGTACATAAAAATGGGACAAATGACGATAAAAAAGACCCAGAAGCAGATCTTCACAACATAAGTATTCCATACTACAAATCTTCTGAGTATTTCAACATGAGTATTTGAACAAGCCAATAACGCAAACATAAGCTAAAAATTCGAACATTGGATTTGTCAAATTCAGTGGCAGAGAACCAACATTGGCATAATTTTCTTTCATGCCGCTGCAAGGATCAAATATACTGAGATTTGAATATGTCCAATGAAAAAACAATTACTATGCGTCGACTTTCTGAAATTTCAAAGAAGTCAATACCAGCTGCACACAAACAGCATTCTAGCAGAAGAAAAAAAAAAAAAAAAAGAGTAGCAGCTGCCACAGACAGCATTCTCGCAAATGTCCAACAACAGCAAACATAAGATCATTCTCAACCTTTTGAATACAAAAGCCAAAAGTATGATACAAATCAGAAGGCTTCCTCTTTGCCTAACGTTAATCCAAGTATTATACCTATTTTCTACTCATGACCATAGCCAAAAAGTCGTAGTTCTCATCTTCATCAGTCAAGTCTCGGAATATAGCAACATCATTCTCGGTCATATCCATACACAAAGTAAGAATGCTTGACCTGGAAATACCATGAACCTTTCCTAGCTCTTCATGCAAACCAACCTTGTAATTCTTTGGCCCTTCGAGCATTGTAGCCAACTGAGATATTTGAGCATTGCTATGCTCAATCATGGTTCCCATCAATGTTTCAAAACTCTTCTGCATATTCAGAATCTCCCTGTTCTTACGCAACCTCTTCTTACTTGGTTGCTTGGAACTACTTTCTCCACTTCTCTTACTAGTTTCTGATCCCTCTGTTAATACATCACCAAGTTGCACATCTTGCTCCCCATCTTCACTCACCTCCATGTAATTTGGGTTTGGTTTTGAGAATTGTAGTTCGACAGTTTTAAGACTTCCGCTGTTTCTTTCTCGTTTAGTTTGTTAGGTCTGAATTTATAGCCTAGCAATTGACTCGATAGTCAATTGCGGCGTGACAATTCTATATATTTCTTTGAGCAAATTTTAGGGTTGTTACAGTTGGTATCAGAGCAATAGGTTCTGATTCGTTGAGTCTACAAATGTTTTCAAAACTTGTTTTAAAGAAATTTTCAAACGGGGGTGAGTTGGGTGCATTCATACGCATGCTAAATGCTAAGTGTTATGTGTTAGCTTGTGCCTAGTAGTTTGTGTGAAGTGGTTGCTATTTGGTTCTCTAACCTTTGATGATTTAACAGATGATTACTGATCTATTGGGATACGCTTGGACATATGGGAGAGATGGAGTAATTGGCAACCCCGAGATTGAGGCCAAAACTGATACAATAGCTATGAATCCAGGATTGTTTTATATGCCAATAGGATGGGGAGAGACTGTTGCGAACTTTGTTGACAGAAAGAAACGGATGACTGGGCTTTGAATGAGGAAGTGAAAATGTTTGTGGTCATGGTAAATTTGAGAGACGAAGCACGTTGGGATCATGTGCACAAACGACTTGAAAGGATGACCTATTTTGCTTGCCACTATGGAGATATGCACTATCTGATTACTGTTTCGGGAGTTCCTTTGACTGTGGAAAAACTGAAGACCATATTAGAGTATGAGGACTTACTTCACAGAAATCTGGAGCGTGATCTTGAGAGGTTACCCGAGTACTTGGTGGAAGCCAGCGTCCACCCTCACTACCCTCACCCAGACCCCTATAAGATTTATAAGGATAAAGCTGAAGAAAGGAGAATAAAAGCGTTGGCTACTCACCTTGCTAGTAAAAAGATTAAGATTGGGCATCGCTACTACATACCCTCCCTACCTAACTCACCCGTGTTTATTAGAGGTGTCTTCTCCCGGCGTACCTCTAAGAAGAGCGTGCGTCCAATAGCTGTACGTAGGAATGAACCTGCACCTAATAGAAGAGAGAATGAGGACGAGAATGATAGCCAGTACGAGCCACGATCCCCTAGTAATGGAGCTGATCAAGAAGAAAGAGAAGGATCAAACGAAGTAGGGAGTCGCGAGAGAAATGCTTGAAGACATAACCCAAAATATTGGGAGACTATTTTCTAAGAAATTAGTACTATTACTTTCGATTTCATCGAATAAAGTGTAATTTGAAAACTTATAGACAAATTACGTGTTGCATACGTCATAAGAGGGGACCATACCCCAATACTATTACGACATTACGATTATTTACTAAGATTGATGTGATTATTTGCTATTTGAAATTCTATTGTGGGTTAAGTGTTGTTGTGTTCGAATTTTCGTTCGTTCGTTTTGCTGCTGATCCTGACACGAATCGTGCTACAGTAAACACAAGTCGTGCTTTCCAAAAAAAATTTTGAAAATCTCCGAAAAATTAAACTCGGACGAGACGTATAAACGAATGACGTTTATCATGTATCTATATTTTTGAGATGAGTTCTTGTCATGACTCACTGTTTATGCGATTCATTATTCGTTTATTGATTGAATTATCTTGATTTATATTTATTATTATCTGAAATGAGTATGATAACTGATTGAATTGGTTACAACTGATTTAAACATTATTGCCTTATAGACAATGGTGCGAAACAACGTTCCCGACCTGGCTGTAACAACCCTAAATTTTAACTAAAAATAGAAATAAATTTAGAATTGTCACGCCACAATTGACTACCAAGTCAATTGCTAGGCTAGAAATTTAATTACAACAATCCAAAAGAATAATAAAACAGCGGAAGTCTTAAAATGTCGAACTACAATTCTCAAAACGAAATCCGAATTACATAAACCAAATAAAATAGAGTCTTATAATCGCTTAAGAAACCCTATCATGCAAACGTCTCTCAAGCAAGCATCCAAATCATCAAGACCTGTCAATTATGCCATCAAAGAATGACATAGGCCCCAGAACATGGTAGGGAACGAACCAGAAGGAAGAACGTGAGCATACAGGCTGAGTAAGAATCAAAAAAAAAAAAAATACAAGGAAACAAAAGATACGCGCCTTGAGGCGCGTAGCTAACAAATAACAAACAAACGTTACAATAATAACACAATGCGATAATCGCCATATCGCTACAGGATCCAATGGTCTCGTTACATTCATTACGTCAAGGCTGGGCTCCTACCCCACAGCCACCACAATCTCAAACCAGCGCGAGCTAGAGTACTTGAATACAGATCCTAACGACTTGAAGTGTGCACACCCCTCTCTAGGGGGCCAGGTAGGATGCGAAACCTCTAGGAGGTAAGCCAATTAGGAGGTCGGTAGCTAATCCGACCCGAACAACCTTGATCAGAGGTTCAGAGGTGACCGATCCGGGTCGCGTCACCTTACTCTAGGTGGTAAACATCATCATCAACATCATTATCATTATCGTTAGTGTACACTTTTATGCGCGCATTAAACAACATATTATACAATCAACAATACAACATTAATTATACAAAATCACATCAATGAATCACAAGAAACAACAACGAAAGCACACTCGACCGAGAGGCCGAGTGGCCGAGAGAAGCCGAGCCGGTCGCAAACCGAGGAGGCCGAAGGGCCGGTAGTGAGCCGAAAGGCGTGTTGCTGCAAGGTTAATTTCGAGCAAAGATAGATACAAGAATAGTAGGACAAAAGATAAGAACAATCTGTGAGCAATGGTTGTCGGAAACAAGGTTAGTATCAAGGAAAAGATAATCTTGGAGGTTTAGATCACGTGGTTGGGAGTGTAACCAACATTACCTTTCTAGCACAATCACAAGGTCTACTCAAGACTTAGAACGGTACTTCCTTGAACACACAACCTAAAACCAACAAGAATACACCAATTACCAACCATCACTTTTACTAGCACAAACAAGGCATCACTAGTTTCAGATTTCTATACTCAAATGACCTCCAAACGACACCATATTCGCACAGCACCTTCCCAATCATACCATTAACATAATCCCACCATTAACTCATCACAACAATCATATTAACACTCAAATTAGGGCAAGATCAGATCTGGACAGAATATATTTTTCACCATTAAAACATCATAAAACATCTCTAAACTATAACCATGATTCATATAAAACATAATAAGCAATCCCTCCAAATACTACACAATTCCAATCATAAAATCATCAAATTTTCATCATAACTTCAATTAATAGAACCCTAATACTAAAACCCAATATTTCATGCATCAAAATCATAATTAATCACAACTACAGTCCCAACAATCAATAATCATCATCAAACTCATGTTTTCACTTCAATTAACATGAATATAGAAAAGCCCTAATCCGAAAATTATGAGAATTAGGTGTAGAAACATACTACTCTCGATGTAAAATCAAGAGTGAGGGCGAGATGAGGGCGGCGACGAAGGGCGGCGGCGAATGGTGGTCCGCGGCCTCGGGAAGGGTCGCGCGGCTCTCTTTTCTTCTTCTCTTCTCTTTCTCGGCTCTTCTCTCTTTCTCTTCTCTCTGCGGCGTCTGATGTGAGGAAGGGTTGGGGTTTGTGTTTTATTTATAGTTTAGAATACGGGAAATAATAAAAAGGGTTTTCAATAAATTACTAGTTGAATTACCCAATTAGGAAAAACAACCCAAAAAGGAAAGTAAACCCAAATTTCCCAAAATAGAATTTAGTAACTCAAAAATGAATACTCCCCGACAAATTCTTACTAATTAGAAGTCCCAAAAATACGGGGTGTTACATTGGCAGCTATCCTGGCTCAGTTGGCACAACATCAGGAAGTAATGACTCAAGCTGTGACCCAGATGGCCAATGTCGCGCAAAACAACGCTGGTAATAATGGGGGTAATGGCCAGGCAAATAATAATAATGCTGGAAATATGGGGAATGATGATGAGATGTTATTGGCCAAAATGTCAGATGCCGTACAGAAGAAGAGACCAAACAATTTTATTTGGAGAGGAGACCCTTGTATACTGTTGGACTGGCTAGAAGATATGGAGAGGATTTTCCTAACAGTTGGCTGCCAAGACAAATTCAAGGTTAAGGTTGCAGCATTTTACTTAAAAGAAGTAGCTGGGCGCTGGTGGATGAAAATTCAAGAGGAATTTTTCTAGCCAATACCAGAGCACAAGGAGGACGGAACAGTTGTCCAACACTATAGGGGTTAGGCGATCTACAAGAAACTGTTAGAAGGAGAGTTCTTTCCGGAGCATCTTAAGGAACAGAAAAGTAGCTGAGTTTGAGGCATTGCAGCAGACAGAAGGGATGTCAGTGAAGGAATTTTATGATAAGTTTGAGGACTTGAACAGATTTGCTGAGAGCGTGACCCCAACCGAATCTTCCAGAGCCTCTAGTTTCAGGAAGAAGCTGCTTTGGAGAATTAAGGGATGGTTTGTCTCTGAACGATTCCACACTGTAAAGGACGTTTATGTGAGGGCCAGAACATACCAACTAAGAAACCGAATTTCAGGAATTTCAAAGGGAAAGCACATTTAGTGGAGCTGGGAACTCAGGATTTAAGAATTTCCCTACCAACAGAGCTCAGAGTTCGGTACAACCAGAACAATCCTTGCAGGAGATGCCAGCGACATCATTCGGGAAAGACCTGCACGGGCGAGACGATCACTTGCTTTCATTGTGGTAAGCCGGGGCACAAGGCCGCCGAATGCTACTCTAAGATGCGTGGACAGCCACCAGTGGCATCCGCAGGAGGGTCATTAGCCCCAAACAAGTTCCAGAATTTTAGAACTCAGAGTGGATATGTTGGCTCAAATAACACTTACAGGAACCAGCACCAACTAAGAGAGCGACCTCTGCAGCCCTAGTTAAGCAGGCAGGATCGGCCAGTGTGGCCACACATGCTAAGAAAGCTACATGACAGTTGTATGTTATGAATCCGAAAGAGGCTGACAACGCCGATGTTGTATCGGGTAAATTTCCTGTTAACTCAGTAATTGCAAATGTCTTGTTTGATAGTGGTGTCCCATTCATTTATTGCTGATAAAATTTTGGAGAAATGTGGACTTAGTGATAGTTCAGCAGTAGATTTCGAGTTTTCAATGCCTAATGGGTCTAGTGTTGCATGTAAGAGTCAGTTTAAGGACGTGCCTATAATGATTTGTGGACATGAGTTCAAGTCTGATTTGATAGCTTTTCCCCTAACCAATTTTGATGTGATATTGGGAATGGATTGGATGGGTAGATATAACGCAAGGATAAACTGTTGGATAGGAAAGATTTCACTTCGGGGACAAAAAAATGCTCATGTAACCTACCGCATACTCCCAAAAAGACCAAGAGTAAAATTGGTGTCTGCCATGAACCTGAAGAAACAGATAGCTAAGGGCGAGCCCCTATTCTTATGTCATGTACGGGACACCAGAGTGGAATACCCCGAGTTAGGCGATGTCGAAGTGGTAAATGAATACCCTGATGTCTTCCCGGAAGAGATTCCAGGGATGCCTCCTAAGAGAGAGGTTGAGTTCAAGATTGAATTGGTTCACGGAACAGGTCCTATTGCTAAATCACCCTACCGAATGGCGCCGGTAGAGATGTAGGAGCTGAAGAAACAACTAGACGAGTTGGTGGAAAAAGGTTATGTACGACCAAGTGTTTCGCCCTGGGGAGCATCTGTCTTGTTTGTAAAGAAGAAGGATGGGTCAATGAGATTGTGTATCGACTACAAGGAACTAAATAACGTAACTATAAAAAACAGATACCCCTTACCCAGGTTCGACGACCTATTTGACCAACTAAAGGGTGCTAGTGTGTTTTCAAAGATTGATCTAAGGTCTGGATACTACCAATTGAAAGTGGCTGGCGAGGATGTACCAAAGACTACGTTCTCAACTAGATATGGGCACTATGAGTTCACAGTGATGCTCTTTGGGTTAACCAATGCACCAGCAGTGTTCATGGACCTCATGAATCGTACCTTCAGACCTTAGTTGGATAAGTTTGTGGTTGTATTCATTGATGACATTCTGATTTACTCCAAGAATGAGGAGGAGCACAAGGAACACCTGAGGACAGTTTTGAAGATTCTACGAGAAAAACAACTCTACGGTAAATTCTCGAGTGTGAATTTTGGTTGGATAAGGTAGCATTTTTGGGGCATGTGATATCCAAGGACGGTGTCGCAGTGGACCCAGCTAAGATCAAAGCAGTAAAAGATTGGTCAACTCCTAAGAACGTGACGGAAATAAGGAGCTTTTTAGGACTTGCAGGTTATTACAGGAGATTTGTCAAGGAATTCTCCAAGACTGCCAAACCAATGACGACTTTGATGAAGAAAACCACCAAATATAAATGGGATAAGACTTGTGAGAAAGCCTTTCAGACTGTAAAGGAACGGTTAACCACAGCACCAGTGTTAGCACTACCTGATGAGAACATACCCTACGAGGTGTACACCGAAGCTTCAATGAATGGTTTGGGATGTGTCCTAATGCAGAACAGACGAGTGATTGCCTATGCGTCTAGGCAGCTCAAAAGTTATGAGGAAAAATATCCAACCCATGATTTGGAGCTAGCAGCAGTAATTTTTGCGTTGAAATTGTGGAGACACTACCTGTTTGGAGTTACATTCAAGATTTCCTCTGACCATAAGAGTTTGAAGTATATATTCACCCAGAAGGAATTAAATATGCGACAAAGGAGGTGGTTGGAGCTGATTAAAGACTACGACATGGAAATACAGTATCATGAAGGTAAAGCCAATGTTGTAGCTGATGCTCTGAGCAGGAAGTCTCTACATTCAGTCCAATTGGTTGTTCAAAGAGAGAAACTAAGAAATGAATTTCTCAATTACGGAGTTCAGCTGACAGAACAGAGGAGTAACACCAGGAACAACCACGATTGGGAACGATATCTTTGGAGAAATTAAGGAATTACAGGAGACTCACAAGGTACTAACAGACAAGATGGCAAAGGAGCCTGAATTGTTCAAAAGGGGTGAAGATGGGATAATTCGATTTCAGGACAAGGTCTTCATAGCTAATAACGATGCTTTGAGGGACAAGATTCTAACCGAAGCTCATGCTAGCAAGTATTCAGTACACCCAGGTGGAGACAAGATGTACCAAGATTTGAGAAAGGTGTTCTGGTGGTCAGGATTGAAAAAGGATGTGGCTGATTTTGTATCTAGGTGTTTAGATTGCCAAAAGGTTAAGAGCGAACACAAGAGACCTCAAGGTAAATTACAACCCTTACCAGTACCGGAGTGGAAATGGAGTTCCATATCCATGGATTTCATTGCTGGATTACCTAGGACGCCCAAGGGTAACAACATGATTTGGGTAATTGTGGACAGACCCACAAAATGCGCACATTTTGTACCCATGAAAGACACGTGGAAAAAGAAGCAGTTAGCTGATGCCTACATACATCAATGTGTTGAGACTTCATGGTACTCCAAAACAGATCGTATCTGACCGTGATGAGCGCTTTGCCTCTCGATTTTGGAAGAAGTTGCAAGAAGCCTTAGGGACGACACTCCTTTTGAGTACTGCGTTCCACCCAGCGACAGATGGTCAAACAGAGAGGACAAATCAGACCTTTGAAGATATGCTAAGGGCATGTGCCTTACAGTACCAAGGCGGATGGGAGGACAAATTGGATTTGATAGAGTTCTCCTACAACAACAGCTACCAAGCATCAATAAAGATGGCTCCATACGAGGCTCTGTATGGCAGAAAGTGCAGGAGTCCAATCTGTTGGAATGACATAAGTGAAATGATGGTCTTGGGTCTAGACTACATTCAAGAGATGACTAACCAAGTCAAATTGATTCAGGAGAGACTCAAGGACAGACAAAAGAGCTATGCAGACAGAACTCGCAGTCGTATAGAATTTAATGAGGGTGACATGGTACTACTACGAGTGTCACCTACCAGAGGTGCAATGAGGTTTGGAAAGAAGGGAAAACTGAGCCTTAAATTCATTGGACCCTACAAGGTGATCAAGCGAGTTGGTGAAGTCGCTTATGAGTTAGACTTACCTGCGAACCTCGATAAGGTCCACAACGTATTTCATGTCTCACAACTCAGACGTTATGTCAGTGATCCGTCTCATGAGTTGAACCCGGAAACCATCGAATTGGATGAAACCATGACATATGAAGAAGCACCGTTGAAAATTTTAGACACCAAAGTGCGTAAAACTCCGCGAGCTGAGACACATATGGTAAAGGTTTTGTGGTGTAATAACAACGTTGAGGAAGCAACTTGGAAGTGGAGTCGGTTATGCGTGAGAAATACCCTCATTTGATTGCTTAAGGTACTTTCGGTTTGTTGGAGTATGTGTCCTCCTACAATAATGCATTGACTAATTAAATCTAATTAGGAGTAAACTTGGGATATATTGAATATACTAAGCCAGTTGATTAACGTAAATCGATAACGGTTGGCTGGCTAGAGTTTGACGTTATTGTCGTTTGACGGCGGTAAT
>JBBYHQ010006515.1:0-11296 GCA_038382645.1 Spergularia azorica | reverse complement strand
GGAACATCATCAGGGTCATCATCCCTGCAGCAGAACTCAAGCTCAGAGGAGGACATGCAGGTGCAGATTCTGGATGAAAGGAAGAGGAAGAGGATGCTGTCGAACCGCGAATCGGCGCGGCGGTCACGGATGAGGAAGCAGAAGCATCTAGATGAGCTGATGGCACAAGTTGGAAACCTGAGGAAATCAAACAATCAGATTCTGAACAGCATCAACATCACAACTCAGCAGTTTCTGCAGGTTGAGGCAGAAAACTCTATTCTCAGAGCTCAGATGTCAGAGCTCACTAACAGGTTACAGTCTCTGAATGAGATTAACACTGTTCTGGGTGCTCCTCCATCTGATGATCATCATCATAACAACAATCATCAGAACAATCACAGCATGGGAATTTATGGGGAGGAGTTTTACCCAATTGTGCAGGGGCATTTTGGTAATAACACTTTCTTGATGAACCCATGGGACTCTGCTGCTGCTGCTACCACCTGTATGAATCACCCCATCATGGCTTCTTCTGCTGACATGTTTCAGTATTAATTCAAAGCACATTGAAGAGAGAAATATCAGCAACAACATTTTAATTAGCAGGTCTTAATCATCTGTTGTTCAAGTGTCTTAAGCTTACTTAAGTGGGGATTTACTCTTAATTTTTATATTGGGGCTGTAACTTGTAATCTGGGTTTTTTTTTTCTTTTTGAAATAAGTAGCTTGTTACTACAGGGGTTTGGGGGGGAAATATATGGGGGGGGGGGTTTTCTGTAAATTGAGCTTATGAATGAAGTCTATCAATGTCATTGTCCCAACTTTAGTAATGATTATGTTTGATTAATCTTGCTTTGGTTAAAAAACTTTGGTGTTTTTATGATTTTAGTAGTGGGATTTGGTTACTAATATTGCTCAACAAGTCAACAGAATTCAGGTGAAAATTATAAATATCTACCAACAATTTTCAGGTACTATATATAGTGTTGAGTGTTGACAGCTTTGGTGTGACTCCTATCATATGGTCTCACCACCAATTTTGCCTTGATTTAGTCGAAATTCGTATGTATCGACCTTTGGCCGACCCCAAATCCTTTTAGAACTAGATAGTACAATCGACAAAATCTTAAGCTAGCTGACATCTATCGCTGCTCCGATCTCTGCTATAAGAGTTTATTGACAATCAAGACTAAGACTTTGTTGTCGTTGTTGTCGTTGTTGTTGTTGCGGTGTTGTGGATTGTGACATTACTAACTAAGCAAATAATCTAGTGGGCTGTGGCAATCAAGAAGACATACGCTTGTACGTTACAAAAGAGCACACCTCATACACTTAACTTAAAATCACTTTAATCCAAAATGTCCACCAGCTATTAAACATTGATGTATCACTTGTCACATTAAAGACACTTTTCTATTAGACTATAAGAAGAGGAGACGCAACTACTAGTGTAACCACTCAGCTTAAAAATCTTTGTCTCCGAGTGTTTACTCAATAATATATTCTAGACATACCAGATTAGAGAAACTCTATAATACTTACGAATACATCATCAACCATCAACATAAAGGGAAATTTGCCTTTCTCCACCAAATTGTTTACGAAGCTTTTAGCTTTTGCAAAGCGCAACAAAATTGCGGTATGAACTATATATCAACGCTCTTCAAAGTCTTACCAAGAACTGCACTCTCAAAATCCATGAGAAGATAAACAGAATTAACGGCGAAATTACTCGTAAAGTCGCCGGCAGATCCTTTTAACCGCTTTAACAATGATAAATTCATCGTTATGATAAAGTTGTAAAACACCTTGGTTAGATAATGGTAAAACTAGATTAAAAGTCTAGTAAGCTCAATAGATACATCATGCGAGAAACTAAATAACGTTGGTTCAGACATGCATTGGAAACTAGGGCATGCAATCATGCAATGCAGATTGCTTGAGAATGAATGGGATGGAGATGTTTGATGTTGACTCCATGTCGTAGCTATAGAACAAGTTTCTTTACAATTGTGCCAAGTAAAAAAGGCACTTCCCTAAAATTAAAGGTACTCTCCAACTCATCCCTCCTCGGGTGATAGCAATGTTTAGTCGAATTTTGGGAAATTTTCGACTTAATTAGGGGAACCTATACTAAAAGTAGAGTCTTTAAACTTGCCATTTTACCTCATTACATGTGAAGAGACGTAGTACAGTTAGTACATAGAAGCAGCTAATGCCGCCGGGGATGGAGAAACGAGGATAACACGGGACTACCCTCACGTAGGTCTATTTTCTGACTTGTAGGCCGACCTTGATATTTGAGGGATGCGTAATTATGATTCTCCTAAGTGTTACCATTAATAATTTCATACCAGTGAAATTCCGGTGTTACAATCTAACTATGATATAATATAACAATTAATACATTACATCCCACAATGCTAAGCAAATCATTAACGGGATACATAAATATGTATAATCTGACTTGTAAAAATTTCGAACCATTTTGTTACAATTGAACAAAGAACTACCAGTAAACCATGTTTTGGCTCTATCTCAGTGTGCTACTACCGGAGTATAGAGGATTATGGTTGAATTGACATAGTGTTAAGGAATGAAAATTCAGGGACGGACCTACGTTAGGGCCTAAGGGGGCTCGAGCCCCTGTCAGAATTTTGAAATATATTTATTAACTATGGCTAATTATGCAAAGATTGAACTTTGCTCCAGTGGTTTGGATATGGTAAAGCTTTTCAAGGGCCAGTGTTCGAATCCTGGTGATTTTATTCCCTACCATTTTCTTTATTTCTTTGTTTTTTTTTTTACCAAGATTTGTGCGTTGTTCTTCTGTTTTCTTTGTTTCACATCAGATTTGTGTGATATATTCCTTTCTCTTTAATTTTCCCCGAGCCTTTGCACTCCATTTTTTTAATTATAATAACATTTGCTATATACTTCCTACTTCGAAAAAAAAAACTAAATATAATTCAAACAAATCACGTATTGAGCCCCCCTCAACTTTCCTTCCTGGATCCGTCCTACCTTGTCTAAGGGTTATCCCGAGTATGAACTCTCATAACCTCATTCCCACATCATTAGCTGCTTCTAAGAACAATAGGCACGTTTTGATTGGGCGGAGAAAAAAATAAAAAAAAAGCTAAAAAATCTTCCATACTCCTTTCTCTCTCCTTTCTTCATCTTCTTCACGCGTTTCTTCTTATTTCTCTCTCTCTCTCTCTCTCTCTCCTGTTCTCCGCGGCCTTCGTCGCCCACCAACACCGACGACCTACCACCGCGCCGCCGCCAATTTCGCACACCTCGACCTATGGATCTTAATAGTTAGTATCATGGATCTTAATTTTCAACATACATCCATGAACTATATCTATAAGACCCATGCATTAGACTTGTAAAATCCATCAACTTGTTATATTAAATCCATGAGTTTAAATTTTAAATAATGTTTTCTAAATTGGTGATTTTTTTTTAAAATCAATGAATTTTGAATTTGTTAGTGTGTGCTGGTGATTGTGCTGGTGTCGTAAGGTTGGAGAGTCGGCGGTCACCGGAAAATGAGTTTCGACTGGCCGCGGTGTTGGTGTTGAAATTTGGGAGATGAATTTATTTTTTTAATTAAAATCCATGAACTTTAATCTAATTATCCATATAATACCCTCATAATATCCATGAATTATAGGGGTAAGATCCATGAATTTTACTTCTCGAATCCATGGCTAATCTTAGTACAAATCATAAAAATCTAATGGAAAACAATTTTTGATTTTGACCTTGATTAACTTGATAAAGAGAGGGTGAATGAGGAGAGAGAAAATGGCGAGAGAAGCGTCGGGAATGGTGGTAGGGTTGTGGACGGTGGATTGGGTGGTGGCAGGAGTGACGTGTGGTGGCAGTCGATCGGCGATGGTGGCTGAGTTTTGTAGAAGGTGGGTCGGGGGAGGGGAGGAGAGAGCACGGTATAACAACTGCATGCTACCCAGGCACCCAGCAGAATTTTACCAAAATTTCCTGAAACATCACTGCACATTCTGTATTACCAAAATTTCTAGCAGCCTCTTTGGCACACAAAGTCAAAAGTTAGCAGCTACTTGTACAATGTTTACGTGATCAGTGAATAGACTAATTATTGAGTCAGTAACTTTCATGACATATATACGTTGTATCACTTGTATGTTTGTCGAGAGTTAACTATTGCATCTACCAGCTTAATTAATCTGATGATGTATCAATCAACTCAATAAAAGATGAATTAATCAGCTTAGTAATCCAATGATGATAAAGTCTTCAATCCAACTTTTGAAAAACAAAGCATTGTCAATTTCGCAATTTCGTATGCATCTATTGGACCGTATAAGGCATGTTGGTTGATTTCACCAAGAAGTCTTTGCTCACCAATCTACTCGAGAAAGCACCAAGAGATGTGTAAAACTGTAAATACATTAGAAGGACAATAAAATAGACCTATTTATAATTATAATACCCTTATTCCTTGTGGTCAGAAAATTACCCTTTTAAAGATTGTTAAGCTATGGACTGGCACTATGAGGCTGTAAGCCTATAACTAAACAAAATTGGTAAAACTCAACAGATCGAGAATCATATATTAGACAGAAGTATTAAATTAAAAGGTAAACATGTGTTTACTCACTAGTTAAAAGAGAACAAAATACATACTCCGTATATACAATCAACTAATCAAGCTTATAATAATTAAATTTAGTGAAAAGCAACCACATTGAAGGAAGTGAAAATGAGTAGAAAAATGGATTAAGGACTATAACTTCTGAATTCACAAAAATTATGTAAAGATCAAAATGGAAAGAGTTGATCAAAAGAGTCCCACGTGGGAAGGGAACCATGTTCTCTGAGCAAATTTTGCAAACCCAAGATTCCATTAAATAATAATTCTATTTACTAATATTAATAATTTAAGGAAGATCCGCCCCTTCATGATTAAACTTAATTGACAAAGTACAATTCAATTACTAGGGGAGATGCTCTAGCATGGTCCTGCCGCCCAAGGAGAAAAAACAATAACAAATGTCATTACAAACTAATAATGGCCTAACGAGAACCGATGTTTCCGGATAAATGAAACGTCAACAATTCAAAAACATGGAAAGAGTTCTATAGCTCTATAAGGCTACGACACATGCTTGGGTGCTTTAACAAGGAAGGTTGAGAATCTATGTTACCGGAACGTCTGTTAGTATCTAACCATAAGCATCGTACCCTGCTACTAACGGGAAATTTCCATGATGTAGATCTAAAACCAACATGTAGGTATTCGTGTCCCTTTCGAGTGTATATTGCTCAACCAACAGAACCGATAGAACCGATGCTTCAAAATAATGGAGAGTTCGTAGGGCAGTATAGTTGGTAACTATAGTGTCTAAGACACCGTCTACGGACTAACACTAATGGAGGCTCCTAAATTGAGCAAATATGACCATGTGTGGGTGGGGAACAACTAAAGCAATCAAAGGACATGTATCGATGGAACTTAACTAGCTGAAAGAGTCCTGTGGGGGAGTAGAGGAACGAAAAAATGTTCAACTTTCGCGTAATCTAACATGCGAAATTAAAGCATAAAAAGAAGAAATAGCATTTGAGGATCCAACATGATGCTTTTCCCCTTTAAAAAAATGTGTTTCCTACTTTCCTAAGGTGAAAGGGTCCTCAAATGTGGTAAAAATACTTAAATGGTCACGAATTACATGCATGAAATCGTTGGTGTCACAAGTTATGACAAGTATTATCCGACGATTTACTCAAATAAGCACAATCATGAACCAAATGGGCAACAAATGTACTCGTAATAAGGTACTCCGTAATGAAATCACAATAATATACGGTGAGACAATCCCAATTTAATGTTAACAATTAGAAAACAAATTATGAATCAAGATTGATGAGGAAAAGTGAAAGTTTTGATATTATAATGTCGTACATCTACATTCCCATTTCACACGAAGAAAACAAACAAAAACATGAGTAATAATAACAGATCTCAGGCATAGACCCACTTGTTCATCATATGTTCTAAGTACTTTGTATTATAATTTACGGGAGTATATTAACACAAAACTGCTATCAAACAAAGTCGCCCACAATTTAAGCACAAGCTAATTTTATATGGTAAAATAGTTCAACGAGCAATAATTAAAACAAATTTCCTCAAAATCTTTAACTTTGTACCATGTGAGTTAGTCAAAGATCCCAACTCACAACTTCATAAAAAATGTCCTTATAACTAAATAGAAGAACAAATATAACATAATGTAGCCTCCTTCCTCGCTTTTTCTAGTATGATAAATAAATTTTAAGTTGACATTGATGCAATTCTTTGTCGTTCATTTTCAATAAAGCCAAAAAAACATTACGGAGTATTATTCGTATTATTCTAAATGTGATAAACTAAATCAACTTGGCTCATACAATTTTCTAGGCCTCTTGTTTCCTATTCTCTATGAATTAAGAATCGATTGTTGAGGATCGATACGACCCTTCCATGGAGGAGGACGACAAATGTGTATCCTCCTCACAAGGGTTACTTAAAAGACTAAAATCCACAATTTCGGACCAAGAGGTGAGATGTGGAACTATCAGGCACCCAAGGAAGTAAATCGAAAAAAACCTCTTACCCCCGCTATAAACGAAACTCTTTCAGACGTTGGTGTAATGATAATGAAGGAATCACTAGTCTATGGCGAGAAATTTAGGCCACTAGAAAGCAGAGTGGGCATTTTGGGCATATAGTGATATTCTACTCTCCTAATTAAGCATCGTATTTGGGTAGTTGGGTACAAATCTTTTAGGACCTACAGAAAACTGCCACTTTCATATCACATCTTCTTGTCAATCAAATAAGAAACAAAGAAAGTTTCTTTAAAATTCACACCAAATTTTCATCAACAATGTGCAATTCAATGTCATCAGCCATCAGTACTTCAGTCAATACTCCAAATAGTACGTAAAAGCTCTTTGGTTTGGCATTCTATTTTCTACTAAGTAACAATCTGAACCACCCAATAGCAAATGGTATCTTAGCCCAGAAAAAACATAAAAAGCAATGTCAAACTCATACAAATAGTCATATTGCATTTAAGAAGTTAAAAGTAAAAAAAATGGTGGCTAAATTTGATAGAAGGAACATCAACTTGAGTCAGCAAATAAGTACAGTAGAAAAGCTGCATTTTACATCAAGTTGCTATCAGCAGTAGGAGTACAACCTTCCCAAGTCTGATGCATGAACCAGAAATACCAATAGGGTCAAGATCAGACAAAAACATGCACAATGAGATGATCTTGCAGTGAGATAGGGGTGTAATTTAGACATTTTGGACGATCTATAAAACTCGGATTAAACTCTCAAGCTGAAAGCTCGGCCTAAACTCTCAAGCGTCTAGAGGGTTTTATATATCTCACATATCGTGTCATCAAGACTTACTATTAAGACCAAATCACAATATAACTGCAAATCCACACACTAGATGCAAATGGTGTAAATACAGAAAACTGGCAAAGTAGGATATCCTAAGATTAATTACAGTGCAACTGTGCAAGACTGCAAGGTACCTTGAATGTAATCAAGTTTCTAGCTAGTGTGCCAAAAAAAAAAAGGCTTGTTATGACCAAAGATAAAATATTCAAAAATCATTTCACTTATATTATTTGAATAAAGTAAAGAAAATCAAATTCTTCAAGGAGGATAAGAGGTTCCATTTGGAGAAGTGGGCTAGGTAATAATAACAGTTCCTATGGTTTATTGGTTGACAATATAACTAGTGCTGGTCTACAATGTACATCAGCCAAAAAAAGGGGGTCAAATACAATTACTCAGAAACAGTAAACTCTAGACTCTCTAGTAATCAAAAGATAAAAAGTATTAAACTGCTGATTATCTTCATATTCAACTTTTTTCATTGGTTCACCTCAAAGTGCAAAATAAAAACATAAGTAGACTTGATTTCGATAGGACACAAGAGACGTGTAAACTAAACCTGCTTGTATATTATAGGATGACAAGACTCGAATATCTTCCAACCTATGATGTGGTTCAAATATTTGCGAGAGACGATCCTACAAAAGTCAAGTTATCGAAATGATAACTATTCTTTTTTCTTTACTACTAATTACAGTAAGGATCATTAAAGAAGTGGGACTATTAGGTAAGACTTTAACTTTTTGTATTGTATAGTAGATACCTTTAAGTTGAGAATGGTAAGGGGTGATATAATCTCACATCATCCCTTTTTCCTCTTTTGAGTTTGATGCTAAATCAAATTAGAAAAAATGAGCAAAGCAATCATAATGCAAATAGTAAGAGCAATTAGTTGGGTGATTGTGAGAGCATGTGGCCAGCCTACTAATTGAATGGCTCACATGAAATCAAAGGGAAAAAAAGCAGCACAACTTTGTTTAATGGCTAAGTATTATTAGTTACGAGAGTGATTAACGATGCGATTAGCTGGGGGATTAAAGGCCTGTGATCTACGATGTGTCCTTAATTATTTGATAATCATGCTATAACATGTAAAAATGGAAATAAGGTTAGATTGAGAATGTAGTCTCTTGCTCAAAATGGTTAGGTGAGCAGAGTCTAATAACATAAGATTAATAAAATTGGTAGACGTGCTTGGGACAGAAAGACAAGACTACTGCGCGGGGATCCTCTCCAGTTCCTCATGGAACTGGATCCTCCATTTCTTTCACTCTCATGCCGCCACCTGTACTCCACTCAAATCAAGGGCCAAGATTGATTTTCCAATAACAAACATCTATCAGACTATCACCTCCCCCACTTCTCCTTCCCCACACACAAAACTTCAATGTCGGATTCATTTTCATTATGAGCTGTTCACTTTCTGCCCACCACCATAATCGGATGTGATCGGAAGGCCGGACATCAAGATCAACGGCCACAATTGCATCAACTTCAAAAAAAAATATTCCATGAAATTTGGTAAGTTCATGAGCTCCGGCGAGTTCATAAACTCCGGCGAAGACGGGCATCACAGTATCCCACCATCACAACAATTACACAACCCCCCCGAGAGCCTCGGTAAAGTCATGGGCATGTTGTTCGACATCATTGGACACCCCACGCCGGCGGTGCTGGATTATTGTGATCGGGGCTGTCGGTGGTGGACGTCTCTCACCGGTGAAGGCCTGCATCATCGCCGACAATGGTTGTTGGCTGGTATGGTAGAGTTGTGGTGGTTGAGGAGAGGAGAGAGAAAATGGAGTAAATTAAATCTGGAGTATTGATTTGCATGACTTCTCTGGGGGATGAAGATGAATGAATTTGGGAACATTTGGCGTGGTTGTGATGGTGGTGATGGGACTTTGTGGTGCCGCTAGTTGTCGCCGGAAAATTGTAGCTCTTACCGTGGGAAGAAGATGATGATATGCATTGTGCTTTTTTTGTTAAGATTTTGGGGAAATCAATCTTGGCCCTTGATTTGAGTGGAGTACAGGTGGCGGCATGAGAGTGAAAGAAATGGAGGATCCAGTTCCTCATGGAACTGGAGAGGATCTCTCCGCAAGACTACTAGGGAAGGGCATCTCAGACTCTCTAAGATCACAGACATTAATATCTTATTCTCTCTCCTCCTTTTGGTATTTTTAAGTTGATGTGGGCTCTTGAAAAAGAAATAGCTCATACCCTATGTTGCTACTTGACTACTATGAAGCAAGGATACCTCTCCCAAATTTCGTGTCCACGTTATTAGGCACGGTCGATCCTCTGTCCAATTTATTCATTTGAACTAAGCCTTATGCAGAGGGATGGGTTGGGTCCGGTAAAGGCCAGCTCATAATGGGTCGGATTAAGGACAACCATAGAGTTATTCTCTTGGTTTCTTTAGGTTGCTTCTGTTTATTACGTATTCAGTCTAAACATAGACCCTCTAATGAAATAGATAGGGTACTCGCCCTATTAATCCAGGAGACTGAATGAAATGCTGAACTTAGAAGCTACATCAGTGACTTGGCAAGAACGACTCCTTCACAATTCTCAGTTCTTACCTGCTTTCCCCAGATGCAGAGTGCGCCACTAGAAACACCTCAGGACAATAGTCTATCACATTTAAGGGCACTATGGATACAAATTCTCACATCGACGGGTATAGAGAAGTCTAGATCTAAATATAACACCTTTAAACGAGGCTGGCAACTAATAATGGCGCATAGATGGGTATACGAGATAATCCTTCACGGACCAAGCAATACCCAAGAGTACAATAGGTAAGTAACAATTCAAATCTTCGAAAACGACTCAAACACCGATTAGAATCAACAGTGATGAGAGTGAGCATACTTAACGGAGATAAAGGTTGGCGCATATACACAATCTCTCCAATGTGATATGTCTAGCGGACTGTTGATATAAGTATAGACTTAAGGCTCCCAAATACATTGGATTTACAACAACCACACTGTTTCAAGGGAATAAACAAGTTCAGATAAGTCATACAACAATCCAAAATATGTTCAAAGAAGATCTCCTTATCAAAGTGAAAATCATCCATAAATACAAAAAAATTGCAACAAGATCAACAGAATATAACGCCAAAGAATGCACCTAAAACTTTTGGTATTTTAACTCTGTTGGTTTTAATTTCCTTATTTGAAGCATATATACTAGTACTACTTAACTAGTGGGCATCTACAATAAAACTATGGTGAATTTTTTTTTTGTTTTTTTTTGCGATTAGCAAAGAGAGATGTCACCACAAAGTAAGGCCCAAAAGACGTACAATCCGACTATCACCAAATAGGTTTGGGCATCGGCTCCATTTCGGGTATGAATTTCGGCAAGGCGTTTGAACTTCGACTCAAGGGTTGCTTTATAGCCTTAGCTTTCCGTTCTCCATAAGATGGATTCACAATCACAACTTAACAACGAAATATGAGGAAAAAGAAATGGAGTACACCAAAGTAAAGGCCAACTCCAGCATTACTGAACACTAGATAGGAAAAGATGGATAAAGGATGGCAGGTGATTAGTCAATCAATTAAACAATGAACAAATGCAGCGATGCTCCACATAAATCACAGAAGATCCTTAACCTGTATACTAAATTGCTAAAATAAGAATATACTCTAATGGTCTCAAATGAAAGAGGAAATCAGAAGTTCAGAACCCATTCCACTCAAATCCTGGAATAGGAAGGGATATGAGCCTAGAATCGACAAGATGATGGCACACTCGCCACAGAGTGGTAGTGAGTCAAGGGTGAGCAAAAAAAGCGGGTACCCGAAACCGGACCCGGACCCGCTTAGGACCCGGCGGGTCCAGAACCGGACCCGT
>JBBYHQ010006504.1:0-11296 GCA_038382645.1 Spergularia azorica | reverse complement strand
AGTCAAACCCGCCGGAATAGAAGTTTTGGTAGGAGTTTGATAAAAAAGTGTTTTATAAGGTAGGATTTGGAAACTTTCTAAAAATAAGGTAGGATTTTGGAAGATTTGGTATATAAAAGATAGGAGTTAGAAATTTTTCCTTATTTGGATTTGTAAATCATTGAATTAGACGATAGTCTCAAAGATTGGTATTGTGTCTTGCATGGGTTCTATCCAATGGCGAGGTAAAAGGGTTTAAATGTAAACAGATTTACTATAACGTTAAAAACACGGAGAAACTACTTTCGGATGACTCATGATGACAATTGTGTGGGCACCAAGAAAATAAAAGGAACAAATTATGCATTTGAATATTTGATCATAGCTTTCCAATTTTATGGTCATCACAAACAGATGATCCTCAAGAATGACTATTCACAATAGTACAACACTAAATAGAACTTAGTTAAAGAGAAACCTGTGTGTTTAAGAGTAGGAAACACCCTACACTCTCGGAAAATATCCAACTCCTACCTTCCTTCAAATCCAACCTCATCGTGAGAAAGATTTTGAATTTACGGAGAGGTTGGATTTGAAGGGAGGGCGTCTAATCTAGACCCTAGAGGCATAATGAAGTGACGATCATTCAACTTACGACATTTAACTAGAACGGAGCTTAGGCCGAACCATTATCACCCCTAGCCGAGCTTCATCTATTCTATACCTGCAATGACAACACTCGCTTATTAGGTAAGTTAGCCAGTCACATGAGGATATACCTTGTATGCCATGCACCAGAACAAGCTCTCACCCATTGTCAACAAGGAACGTCCTCACGGCTGTTGGAAGCGCAGCTCCTCCACGGCTGTGATTACCTATGCCTGCCAAGAGAGAATAAAGTCAACCAAAAACCCATAAGAAGGTTCAAAGTTGCAAGCACTTGATTCCATGACGCCCACAGAACACAGATTTTAAAGGTTACAGCAGACAGCTGCCCAAACTCCGATGAAATACATCAAAAGACCACTACACGAGTTTCTAAGTCCACCGTCTCCTCAATAGTGCACATGTTCAGAAATCATGATTCTACCTAGACTTTCAACCCGACAATGAACAATTGGATAAGCAAGACTATTGATATTCTTGTATACACCTGGTTCTTCCCCAAACCACTTTTCTGCTCAGATCATCATAGCATTGGAGCCTAAATCAAAAACTTCAGGAAAAGGCTAAAACAAATTGTAAAGCACAGCAAATACCTGTTATGACTTCCAACCATTTCAAATTTGGCCTGCAGAAAGCCTGCTCGTCTGGTTTCTCCATATTATAACATCCACGGGAGGATGAAGTAGCTTCAACCTTGGTCGTTGATACGTTACCAACACCAGCGGGAGTTGAACCCTTAGAATACAGTTGAGTCTCTATCGTATGTAGATGCTCCTGCAATGCTTGAATTGCTTCTGCTGCATGAAGACCATGCAAGTCCAACCTCCAAATTCCATTACTCTGGTTTCGTATACCCAAAATTTCACGGGCAGCTATAACATTGTGCCTATTTGCAATTTCCCATTCCTCCTGAGCTTTCAGGGAAAACTGTTGGGCAGAGTAGTGATCACCCCTTAGAAAAGAATTAGTTGCTGCCTTGGAGTGACGAGTAGCAGCCCTGTCAGCAGAGAATAAACCAAAATTTAGGAACATCGATAGCTGGATTAGATATAATCGATATATACCACTGAATTAGCAGCGGGAAAATCATCAAACGAAAGGCAGAAGCAAACCACTGAATACTGGACGTACCAAAAAGGCAATAACCGCAACAAGAACAAGCAGAAACTAGATGTGGTACGAAAACTCAATACAAGACTAGTTTGGGCCATGTCAGAACATGATATAGATAAGTGAGCGGATTGGAGGCAAGATCATGTTCTATAATGTCAGTTTAAATTACTTCTCCAAAGAAGAATAAAGTGAACTAGTAGACTCTACTCCATGAATTGCAGAAAAACTGATTCGCATAATTAACAGTCAAAAGATTTTCGGAAACCCTTACCTCATCATTTTTATTGCATCTTTACGGGAATTCAGGTAAACGTCATCTTCTTCCCACTCAGGCTCGACAGGTACACATGTCAATCGTCCCATCATTGCATTAATCTCAATACAATCATCAGAAGGCAGCTTTTCAGCAGGACAACCACGATCACTCATTCCAATTCCAGACCCTTGATCAAGTTCAGAAGCCTTCTGCGTGAGAATATCATTTCCTCCATCCAAGGTCATCCCACTGCTCACAGGTTCCACAGTTTCACATCTAGAATTGACTACTACAGCATCCTTATCGTCTCCCAATCTATCATCAGAAAGCATGGCTTTCAAAAAGGATGACGCTGTGCCAAAATCATTACCCACAGAAGCTACAACATCTTCAATTAAACTATCATCAGCCCAACTATACTGTTCTTTTAGCTGTCGAAAAACCCCACCAAAATTACCATCACTACAAGTCTCCTGTCTAGTGCCATCACCAGAACTCCCGACTTCAGATTCCTTACCCTTCTTGTTATCTCGTATGGGAGCTACAACACCAGCTGGAGGCACAATAATGGACGAGAATGGCTTTGGCAATAAACCCTTGTTTGTAAAGACTCGTTCAGGCTTTTCAAACGAGGTCATGGTACCCGTCAGGGTGGGAAAGGGCTCATTGCTAACCCGACTATCACCCACCCCTTTCTGTCTTTGCTGCTGGTCAAATGCAGCCCAACCACGGGTCTTTCCCGGGCGCCTAGACATCAATGGATCACTCTTGCTTGCAATCATATATCCTTACACAAGCTGCAAGAGTTGATCCCTCAATTCTCCCCTCACCCCACTCTCAATAACTTTATTATCCTTGCCACAAAAACTCAACCAATCTCAAAACTTTCACCTTCTCTACAACCGAATCACCTAAAAAATACGAAAATTAAACAAACTTCAATCTCGGCCATTCGATTATTTGGTAGGCAAAACACAACCATAAAGGCATACTCAAACCCACCCCGAAAATCGCAATCAGATAAAATGATCCAATTGGTAACAGGTTCCCTAATTCTGTCAAAATATACTCTAATTCTTCGAAATGTTCTCCAAGTTTGAATCTTTCAACTAAATTTCCTACGAAAACATTCCGATTTCCGAATATAACTCTTAACAAACATTAAATTGCAGGAAGCTACACTTTAATTACCAACATATACATACACATGAAACAATATTAAGCTTCAAATTGAAGCTTCAAATGTAGCTCAAATTCAACATACTCATGAAACATTTTATTAAGCTTCAAATTGAAGTTTGAACAACACATAAACACATCCATCAAAAGTTTATCAAAAATTCAAATAAAAAAAAAAACATATATTCAACAATTAACAACATATAAACAAATTCATTATTATTTGATTGTTAAAATAAGATTAAAATGCACAAAAATTAAGCAAGCATAAAAAAAAAATCAAATTCATATGATAAACTAATTATTTTAATTTCTAATAAATTAATTAAGAAGTTATTAAAAAAAACAATAATAATTAGATACATACAATGAAAAAAAAATTAGAATTGAACCGGAAAAAGGGGGGTTTGTCGGCGCTAGACCGGAATTATGAACCGGAGATCGTGCGGCTGAGAAGCGTCGGCGGAGGAAGGATTGGACGGCTGCGATGTAATGGAATAAGCTGAAGAACATTTGATGTTGCAACTATCCATATACTTCAACTGAGACAGAGGAATTTGCAGAGAGAAAGGGGAAAAGAGGGATGAAATTTTTGAAAAGAAGTTGGAATAAAATTCGTTGGTCGTTATTACGGACAAAAATATATAAAAAAATAGAAGAAGGGTTTGTGTGGTCAACCTGAACGTGTATTGTTCGTATTGGGTGTCTTTCGACTTTCGAGGGCGATATGGTAGCGCGCTTGGTTAAGATTTCGATTGTTTGGGTTCTCTAATTAACTTGTGAAATTGAGGTTATGTTTGGTTGACGTAGAGTATTGTTGAGATGACGTGAAATAGGGTATTCTTTCAAGATGGGAGTCATTCGAGGGTGTTGAATTGGTTAATACTTGGACCTTTTGGGGTTCTCTAATTTTTCAACTTGTGAAGGCGAGAGTCTGTTGGGTTTGAATGTTTGATGTTGAATAGTTATATTCCTTCACTAGTGTAAGAAAGTGATGAACTCTTTTCGTTTGGTTTGTTAGCTTAACTTAACTTTTAGCACAAAAGTTAAGGAAGACACCATGATCATTGAGTCTACTAAAGTTTGTGGTCGTGTCGGGTTTGTATTCATGTTAATTGATATGTAGGATTATCACTATTCAATAGCATTGTATTTGAGAAATGTATGTACGTGAAATAGCTTTTTCAAGTTTCGGGAGTTAGCAAGAAAGCTTCGAGCGCCTAAATTTAAACAGGGTTCGATGTGGTGGATCAATGCTGTTTGTGACACATTAGTAAATTCTGAATTTCTCTTCTTTTTTTTTTTTATAGTGCACTTCGCGCATTTAAGAGCGCTATTCCAAAGCCACATTTCATGGATCCACGTGGAATCCATTTTATTGCAAGATGGACTCCCCGAAAAATATAGGCGCGCATGTAAACAAGGTGCTCCTACCTAGTTGAGCTTTTCTTTTACAGAGCCTTATGCATGGGATACACTATTTTTGTTCAATAAGATGCCAAAGTAGATAGCCCAAATACTTAGTTGTTTGGGCAAAACTACCAATGACGAAGTTTAAACGACTTTGATAACTCGTTCGTTTTATGCAAAAAGTTGTACGAGTATAACAATATAACATGTGTACTAAATGCTTTCTCAAATACAAGAAACCAATGCAAGCAACTAGTGTCATTTAATTTGGATATCACTCATTCACTCAATTACCATGATTAGAGTTTGTGTGAGGTAGAATCATTTTCTTAGAATATTCAGGCAGTCCAACCCTCTTTATGTTTCGAATTTTCAACTAACAAACTATATCAACTTAGTATCATGCTCTTTAATTGTCACACCATCTTTTATAGTCATGCTTAAAAATTCTCTTTTGATACTCCGTATTGTTTAGGCAAAATACAACCCACATTACTTAAGACAACAAAATCGAACAAACCACGACATAAAGTAATGCACCTACACTCCAGTACTTTTTTTTTTACAGTAAACGTTTCATATAACACAATAATGTTATATGCCAAGTTAGCTCACCTAATTCCATACGTTAAAATGTTAGAGGAACATTGTTGACGCAACCCCCCCCCCCCAACCAAGAGGCCAGGAGTTCGATCCTTACTTCCCCAACTTGTAAGTAGTGTGTAATTGTGTATGATAGGCCTCCTTGTGGGGAGGTCTCCTACCGAGTTCACTCCCAGTTCCAACTGTCTTATAAGGGTCTTATTGTAAGTTAGAATTCGCTAAATAATCCCCTTAACTCCAGAGCTCTTCGGAGCCAGTAAATTACCGATAAAAAAAACCTTGAAATGTCCACTTCAAACACTCCTTAGAGGACCTATGCCTACTTTACTTAAATTAAGTAAACAAGATTTGATTTGGTTGATTATTTAAAGTTGAAAATCTTGTATTCTTGTCCCTTGGTGCATCCCTCCTAAAATCCTAGCGTCCTACTTGTAGAAATGAAATGGAATGTAGTGGTGGCTTGTGACTAGTGAGAGCTCACCAAGATTTGCGGCAACGCCATTAAATGCGGGAATGGGTGAGCATCGGCATGTCTCATGGTTAGTGTGTAAGCCCATGGTTGGTCCAATTTATTAATCATAATATCTTGTACTATTATTGCTCATCTCCTTTTCGCTATTTTGGCACCTATGATCACTCCACAAAATGAGAATGACACCTGAATTTGGAATTTTGGACCCTCTTCTACCCAACGAGTTGATGGTACTTTTTGGAAATGTTCCGATATAATTTTATAAACTACTAGTTTATGTACCCGTGCAAAATTGGAGTTAATAGCTAAGTTAGGACCCAAACTTTGCATTATTTTTTATTTCAGGACCCCAAACTTTTTTGCGCTGAAATCAGGACCTCACATAGCTGGCGTTAATAACACCGTTAGCTCTTCTTCCTTTCTCCCTTTCTCTCTCTCCTCGTCTTCTCATATCCCAAAATCCAAAGTCTTCAACCTCTATCTTCATCCCATTTTACCCAGATTACATTTTATTTCATCATCATATTTTTCTGTCATTCATTTTTTTGTAATTTTCTTCAATATATATGTTTGTCAATCTTGGTTATTGAACCCTTCTCCTCCATTTTTTGTTTACTATTTTATTTACCCACCAAAAATTATTCAAAAAAGATTAGTTTTTTGGGGGAAAGATCAAATTTTGATGAATACCCAGAAAATTTCACAATGTGACTGGATCTGGGTACCGAATAGAAAAAGGTTTAAGGTTTCAATTATTGAAAAAAATGTTCTGATTAATTAAGGATGGTTTTGCCTTTCTTCAATGAAGGAGCTATTGTCCCCGGCGAATGCGGAGCTAACCATGCGACATGCCTAGGCACTTTCATACGAAATTTCTTGGTTTAGTTGTCTGATGATCTTGAACATTTCTATATTAATTGCTATGGTTTTCTAAAAATACAACCCTTTTCTTTTTCCTGAAACAAATTTGATAAGAAAACATAATGATTAGGACGGCGGCGTGGTGGTGTTTTACCTGACCTGCACGTGTGTGGCGGTGGTGAGGAGGCCGGGGTTGTGAACTGGTGGGTCGACGGAGATGAGGTCAGAGATATTGCTATGAGGGCATTTGATGATCAATTTGATGGAATTAAATTAATTTGGTGGAAGAAGAATTAGAAGAGAGGACAGAAATCCAGCTTTAAAATATGAAAGATGAGGAGAGAGAGAGAGAGAGAGAGAGAGAGTTTGCTAGTGATAACGGCAGCTATATTGAGGTCCTGATTTCAGCGCAAAAAAGTTTGGGGTCCTGAAATCAAAAATAATGCAAAGTTCGGGTCCTAACTTAGCTATTAACTCTGCAAAATTGCACGGATTGTTATTTAATGTTGGTAATGATTCGTTTATTCAAATAAAGTATTAAAAAATTAATAGATGTACATTAAAAAAAATAAAGACATAACGTTAGGTATATGTAAAAAAAATCTTAATCTTAAATCGTTTTTTAAAAGTCGTGACCCGTTATTTTCATTCATGAACATCCTATGTTTGAGTCATGAACCTCTCTAGTAACTCATGTTAATCCGAACCCATTTATCTTTGGTTCAGATTTGACTCGACCCGTGGACCATTGATTGAATTAAGATAAAATGAAGCCAAAAATTCATTAAGATTACAGCTCGTGCAAAGAAATATATGTATACTTGGTAAAGCGATTTTGTTTCCATTTTTTACTTTAATTTTTTTTTTTTTGAAAAAATTCGTTCATAAGAATCCTTAAATATTAGGGAAATTTTATTATTGGGTTATATTCACGTAGAGACGAATCTTAGACTTGTTGGGCCGGGCCATGCCCCTTGAATTTTCAAATACATTTATATAATAGTTGTTGTTATTTATTATCATAAAAAATAGGTTAGCTTGTTGGTTAGATAAGTAAAATATGAACAACATGTTAGGGGTTCGACTCTGGCCCCCCACATTTTTTGTTCAAACTTTACCATAGATAGCTGATGACATCATTGGTGACGTGGACAGTCTAATTGATTGTTAATGGGGTGGCTAATGGTTAAATTAATATTCATGCGAAGTTGAGTGCCGGTACTCTTTGAAAATGTTCCAATATAGATACTCATAATTATTGATTTGATTTCATCATCTATTCATGCAAAGTTGAGTGTTTTATTGTCTTGTCCAAGATGGTAAGGTAGGAGGGTAATCCTAATTTCTAAGCATTATCAATGTAATGTTCATATCCGATTATCCGAAACAATACTCTTGTCAAATCCTATTCTACCGATACCAGTTACAACAACAGACGTTACATAGATTTCCATTCCGATTCCTACAAATCATAGGGGATTCCTGCATTGCTTGTTCTCACTCCACTTTAGGAAAAGGGGAGTCCTAGACTCAACACTCATCCCACAAGTAGGTGATTGCCAATCCGACAACCATACGCAACTAACCGTCTACCACTTCACCCACTAAAAAATATTCATTACTCTTCAACAATAAAGATTTTGCTACAACGTACCAAAAATCCCACCTACTAAATCAAACATTCAACAATTTTTGAAGAACTAAAACAACGTAACAAGAAGACTTCATATAGTATAGATAATCATACCACAATCTAGCTTAATAAACAACTAATGTCACCATTGATAAGGATTAATATTACACATGCGAATCGAAACGACGATTAATTAATTCTTAATCTAAGCAATTAAGATCATAATTTAGAAACTTGTTTGTGAATAAACTCCTTAACCTCATCGAACAACATAGTTGCTTGAGGTAACTCAGGGAACACGTAAAAAGCATGAATAGCACCACTATACTCAACTAACTTGACGTTCTTCCCACACTCTCTCAACCACTCGTAATACCTCCTTTGCCAATCCTTGAGCGGGTCAAACTCCCCGATAAATAAAAGCGTCTCCGGGAAACGCAACCCTTTTAAATCCGTAGCGTTGGGCCCGCTCACGTTAGCGGCCCAATGGTCGGTATCGATTCCCGAGGGGAGGAACGCTTTCCACATCCACTCCGTACGCGCCAATGACACGATCGGGGCCCCTTCCAGCTCCACCTCCGAGTCCACCCTGTTTTTCCCGCCAAAAAACGGTTGAATGTTGATCAATCCGATTAGGTTGAGGTCGGTGAACCGTGTGTTGCACGCTTTTACGGCGACGTTGTGGGAGATGTTTCCGCCGGCGCTGTCTCCGGCGATGAAACACCGCGAGACGTCGGCGTTTTCCCGCCAGATAGGGATTTCGCGGCGGCGTTTGTCGAGGAATTCGAGGACGTCGACGCCGTCGTCGTATTGCGACGGAAACTTATGCTCAGGCGCGAGACGGTACTCGACGGAGCACACGACGGCGTTCATCTTACGAGCGAATCGCCGGCAAACGGTGTCGTAAGCTAGCGACGCGGCGCTCAGAAAAGCGAATCCGCCGCCGTGGAAGAATACCATCACCGGGATCGGACGACGGCGGCGGGGACACGGCGGCGTCGCGGTGGGGGACGAAGAGGCGGAACCAGAGGTTTTTGGTAGGGTCAACGGTGACGTCATGGGTGGAGACGGCGTTAATAGGGGTAGGGTTAGCGGGGACACGGCGGTCAAGGAAATTAAAGACACGGCGGTTGACGGTGCCGTTAGCGCGACGGACACCGTCGGTGACTAAATTGAGGAAGGTGAGAGCGACACGTGTCTTAAACGGGAGGGAGATAGATTGGAGGAGTTGTTGTGATTGAGATTTTTGTGGCTTTGAAGCCATTGCTTCAGATCGAGTGTGTTTTTGATTGGGTTTTTGTGTGGGGAGTGTTTGGTTTGGTTTGAAGTGTGAGGAATACGCTTTGTGTGTTTATTATAGGGGTAAGATATCCTAATTCATGTGTGATTATTATTATGTGAGTAAGTGATAATGTGAGTGTGATAAATTAAAGGAGAGTAGGTGGATCGTAGATGAAAAAAGTAAGACGACAAATAAAATTATGGTTTGTTGTGGAGTCTTGTGATGATGGGAGAGTGATAGATTGTAAATAAAGGTTATTACGTTTAACTCTCTGAATTTCTGAAATACCGTTAACTTAACAATGTACATAACCACATTTATTATTTCTATCACCAACTTCAACTTGACAATGTACATGCTCACTTAGGTTCAGATGAATGAGATCATAGACATGGAGCAAAATGAGTGGAAGTTTGGAACCATGGTTTGACCCATTTTTGTGTCTCATTGGGAGTTCGATGATTACGGTTTGCGGTGAATAGATAAGCGTCATGTAATTAATGAATTGAATCGGACTATACTTTACAATCGTGAATGATAATTTGATAGTTATATTTGTCACTACAATGTTTGGAGTCACATAATAGTGTGGGATATATTATCAAGTGTGTGAATTCGATATTGATGTGTACAGTGAGAAGATATAAAAAGTTTAGGCTAGGGTCATTATATTTGTATAACTCTGTAATCATTTATGGTGGATCGTGGATGAAAACGACATGAACTCGTTAATGTGTTTTTTTTTTTTTTTTCTAAAACACGCCGAGTAAAATTTGACAAACATTTTTGTGTGACTAATAAACTTTTTTCCTTATTGTATGGGCTAGGGGCTCCACTGAATATTGATTGCTTGATCATTTATGTTGAATGGAGATCATCTGTCTCATTCTTGTGTCCCACTCCATGCACTCCTCCAATCAAATTTTTAGAAATCAATTAAATTATAAGGTTAAATGGATTTTTTAATATTGTAAAGTGGGTTTACAAGGTTGTGATTGAAGGGGTACATATAGTGAGATACAAAGTGGGGCAGAGAATCCCCATTAATTAATGTTGGGCTTATTTGTCATAAAAACCTATTGATATGATACAAGAGGTAGACTTAACGAATCAATATGTGAGGGGCACGTGAGTCGACGCCGGGGTCAATTTGGTTTTGGCCTGAAATAGGCGTTTTGGTGTGATTTATTAAAGAAAAGGCAAAATTAAAGGCGTTATTTGGCAGATTTGGACATAAAAGGTGATTAGTAATTCTGCGTTGAGACCGTCTCATCGTATGAGACCAATTAATAGGTTACTTTTGATACATTAACATGTAACTTGTGAAATAAGTTGGCTTTGAAAAATAATAGTTACTTTTGAAATGAGACCTCTCACACTAGAATTTGTGAAAGGGGACACGTGTTAAATTTAAAATATGTGGCAAATTTTCTTAACCCAAACCTAAAACACACCACAATAATGTTGATCCAAAATTACCCAAATTCAAAATCATAAAGCCTAATTTTGAGTTAATAAACTCGTTTAGAGTGCCTTCAAAACCATTATGAAGTAACCACATTGTCGTAGTAAACTTTCTCTTTCTCTCTCTCTCTTCCTTCCTCATTCTCTCCGCCAAAACACCCAGTTCTCTGCCTCAACTTCTCGGGCTGGGAATGGCCATTTTATGGTCATTTCCGGCCTGATTTTCTTCGTTTTTATTGCTTTTTTTAGTGTTTTTCATGTTTTCAGGTTGTTCTATAAATAAATGTTCTCCTCATGAGATGTTTTCTCTCCCATTATTGGGTCCTTTTGTCTCTCCTTTTAGAGGAGTTTGCTCTCTTTGCAGGTGGAAGATATGCT
>JBBYHQ010006487.1:0-11298 GCA_038382645.1 Spergularia azorica | reverse complement strand
AGATATTGAAATGTGGTTTGGTTAATTAGTCGATTTTGATACTTTGGTAAACTCGAGTTTTAGGTATGCTGAAAACTCGACTGAAGTTACAATAATGAATGTGCGATTTTTGTGGTTTATAGTTTACTTGACTGAAGTAACAGTAATATGATGGTCATCTCGTACCTACGTTGTGCAGGCTCCGTTTGAGCTGATGTCGAGTGATTATCTTAAAAATCGGTCAAACTCTACACCAGCTGCTGTGCGGAAAACGAAGATAGTGTGTACAATTGGTCCTTCTACGAGCTCCAAGGAAATGATATGGAAACTAGCAGAAGAAGGGATGAATGTGGCACGTCTTAATATGTCACATGGTGATCATTCTTCACATAAGAAAACTATCGACCTTGTTAACGAGTATAATGCTCAGTTTGATGACAAGGCTATTGCTATAATGTTGGATACTAAGGTAAATTTAGTGCTCTCTGTTTTCCAATTATACCGTCGTTCTAGAGATAACCTGGTGACTAATATTGCATTATTGCTCATTCCTGATGATCAAGGAATCAATGCATTATTGCTGTTCTTATGCTTTCGGAGCTATTTCTATAAGCTTATCAATGTTTGAGCAGACTCTAAAGTTAAGTATATTTGCTAGACTATGTAAGCTTAAATAACTAATCTTCCATCCAAGAATGTGTCTTTATATTTACCATCACCAGTAAATTTGTGTTTGACAGTCTGCAACAAGATTTCCCAGAATCCCGATTCACGCTGTACTTATACTAAGTAGATTTGGAATGTAACAGCCACGAGAAAGGTAGTGGCCAAGTAAAAGCTGTGGTTTTTTAAATCACTTCGAAATCAATAGGCTCTCATGCTTCATCCTTTTCTGCATTTTGGGAACATATAATGTCTTATATTGGCGATGTTGTCAGATTTGGTAACTTGGCACGGAATCCGTGTCATTCCTTCCCTGTCTACTAGAGTTCACTTCGTCACTACGCTAGCATAACATTTTGAAAACAAAGGCTTAATTAACTGTACCTAAAACAAAGGAAGGTAAAATGATGATCTGTAATTCTTTTCCCTCTTTAGACCCATAGGCTGCCTAATCAAAGACGAACTGCTTTTATATGCTGAGAAACAATTATAAAGTGTAGAGTAATGTTATTGCATCGTTATGTGATGTGGCATCGAGTTTCATTGCATTCTTGTATATCATCAAACTTCCGTGTTTTATGCAAACTAGCTTACTTTGCTTCGATCAGAGATTTGCAGCTCATCTTAATCAATGTTTTGCATTAAGTCTTGCTTCAGCTGTTTTGTATACAAATCGAGGGTAAGTTAGTTTTCTCACATTTGGCTTTTGTCTAGGGTCCAGAGGTTAGAAGTGGAGATGTCCCTAAACCAATCACCCTCAAGGAAGGGCAAGAGTTCAGTTTTACTATCCAAAGAGGCGTAAGCACACAGGATACTGTCAGTGTCAATTATGATGACTTTGTGAACGATGTGGAGGCTGGAGATATGCTTCTGGTTGATGGTAAGTGTAGTGACCTCTAACTGTAGTTAAGTATGACGAAACTCAACTTGTTGCTAAAGTTAAACACACAAAGTGCGTTCCATGGACAGTTTAAAAGTAACTAGTGTGTTGGTTGTTGTCTACCAAATTCATTCTTGCTTTTCTTTCTGGTACTTTTAAGTTTCGTCGGTATAATTGTTTTGCACTGAATAGGTGGAGTTTTAGCTACTCTTGAGTTGAAGTTTTTATCATTATCAACTTTGGCTGTCCTAAAACTGTCGTCCATGGTCTCTGGGGCTGAACTTAGTCGTAGCACTACCGGACCACAACTTCGACATTTCTCAGTATGAAACACTTTTTTGCATCCCAAAATGATCATACTACGTTCGAAAAGTTGCTAGTTTGTATGGTCTTATAGGTGCAGTATGGCCCTCTATATGTCCATTTGTGTATATATAATTTGGAAGTTCTTTGCTTCTGTGTAAGATTTGAGTTTCAAATTACGAACAACAAGAAAGTCTGACTTCTATGATTCGGGTTGGTTAATGTTTTACGGCAAACAAGCTTTAGTAGTTGTATGAGGCAGTGTCTGGAAGGTATAATCTCTTTGATCGATCTGCAGTGTCAGGAGTTTTGAGGTTGAATCGCTGTGTGTAAGTTGACTCTAACTTTGAACTTAAGAGTTGCTTAGAACTCAGAGTCTGGCAGATCATGTATTCTGTATTGTCCTGTTGTTAAGGCCTGTTGAGCAGTCTCTTGATAGTGCTATCTTGTATAATAGGTGGAATGATGTCACTGGTTGTTATCTCCAAGACAAAAGATACAGTGAAATGCCAGGTTGTTGATGGAGGAGAACTTAGCTCCAGGCGGCATTTGAATGTTCGTGGGAAAAGTGCAACACTCCCGTCTATTACAGGTTGGTCTTGTATATCTCATCCTGTTGAAGCTTTTTACCCAAGATTTACCTTGCTTTGAGTTATTCACATTGTCTCCTTTCTCCCGCAATGTCTCCAGACAAAGACTGGGAGGATATCAAGTTTGGGGTTGACAATCAAGTTGATTCCTATGCTGTTTCCTTTGTGAAAGACGCAAAAGTGGTCCATGAATTGAAGAACTATCTTAAAAGTAAGGATAATATAGTATCCGGCTGGTGTAATGATTTTTTTTTTCTTCATAATTACTTAATCTCACATTTATCTATTCTACAGGCTGTAACGCAGACATTGACGTCATAGTAAAAATTGAAAGTGCGGACTCTATACCAAACCTACATCCTATAATATCGGCATCAGATGGGGTCAGTGAATGTCATGCTATTTTTGCTTTCTCTGTTACTTCCTAATTTTTTATTTATCTACCACGCTTCTATTTACTTGGTCATGAGTCATGACTACTAGAGGTATCTGCTCAACTTTTACAACACATATGTTGAAGATAATCTGATTGGATGTTGTAGACTTGTCTCAACTCTCAACATTTTGGGGTGTAAACGAGCGAAAGTAAAAAAACTCGATGTTGGGGTCTTCCCAAACGGATAAGCTTGAGCTCGGGCTCGGGTTTAAAGCCTGTCGCGCCAGAAAAAGAACTGAGTTTGAACTCAGCTTGAATGTACAGAGCTCGTATCCAGTTCAAGCTCGAGCTTGACTCATAGAAAAGGAGCCTACATAGCACAAAGAGTTTTAAAAATGACTCGTATTTTCAGTAAAAATAAAAAGACTAGCATAAGAAAACAATTCAAGTCGAACTTTTGAAGCTCAGGCTTGGTTCGTTTCAGCACATGGCTTGGCTTGGGCTAGAGCTTGGACTTGTGTTTACCAAGCCTGAGCTGTCTTTTTCACCTAACTGATATGTAGGCTCACCTGGCCTGTTTGATTCCCTTACAGCCCTACTCTGGAACTAGTCCATGCTATTCCTCTCGTTTTTATAGTGTACTGTAATTGATATTCTATATTACTTTATCAACAGCAAATCAGCAACAACAAGAACCACAATAAACCTTAGTCCCAAAGTGATTTTGGGTCTCTATAAAATTACTTAGGAAGAAAAATATGTATATATTACTCTCTGTTTTGAAGATACTGACTGCAATCTATTAATTTGACTTATAATGCTATACAGGCAATGGTTGCTCGTGGGGATCTTGGAGCTGAGCTTCCTATCGAGGATGTGCCTATATTGCAGGTTAGTTTTGTTAGCTTTCACAATCAGTTTGAGGAAGATGTTTAACTATTCTCATAAGATAGGACTGTACTGCAGACTTGTACCTTTGAACCTCTTGAAATAGATGTACAAAATCATAAGCTCCCACTCTAGATCTTTTTAAGTGGTTTGTGTATTTCAGTTTGTGAAGAATTAGTGTTAATAATTTTCAGTTATCTGCTCCAGATTAAATATCTTTTCGTTTACTTTTCTGGTTGATATTATTGCTTAGACATTTACTAGGGATAAACTAGGAAATCTTGTGTACTCATTGTTTTGATTCTCGTTTCCAAAACATACTCTCTATTCTTTGGGAAGGAGAACTTGCATTGGGTATCAAGATGAAGTTCAAGTAGAAGAAAATAGTCCCCTTTGCTCCAATGACTGAAGTTTCATTGGCTGAATTATGCAACTTGCTTAAAATCCTGGATAGTCTAATGTTGTGCTTTTGTAACATGTAGCTGTTTCATCTACTAATGGTTAGCTCTAGTGAATTGCAAGCCTGTCTTTGGGATGAATTGTGAAAATACTTGCAGTTCCATTAGTCAGCTTTTGGCCAAAGTGGAATATCCGATCCAGATCAGATAGGTTCATGTTTATGTAGCATTGAAAATTTACTGATCCAGGTTTATGGGAATTCTTTCAGGAAGAAATCATTAGGAAGTGTCACAGCATGCATAAACCAGTTATCGTGGCGACCAACATGCTCGAGAGCATGATTAATCATCCAACACCTACGAGGGCTGAGGTTTCTGATATTGCAATTGCTGTTAGAGAAGGTTCAGATGCAGTCATGCTGTCAGGAGAAACTGCTCATGGAAAGTAAGTCATTAAAACAAAGATATTGACACAATTAATCTTTTAATATTTCTTGTTCAAAATGAGATAGAGGCAAGTATTGTTTTTGCTTAGTCTTGTTTTACTTCTTGGCTTTAGATACCCGTTGAAGGCAGTGAAGGTGATGCACTCTGTGGCGTTGCGGACTGAATCGAGTTTAAAACCCGCAAATAATAGTCCTCCTGTACCATCAAACGTATACAAGGTAATACTTCTTGCTCTCTATTTCTGTTTTAGAAATGTAGAACTTCACTTAGGCTAGTAGATTTCAGTTTCCTGAGGATCTTTATGTAACCCAGATCAAATTGTGAAGCACCCTTAAAAAACGACTGTACGTTACTTCACAATACCTTATGTCTGAAAGCTGGATATATTTTTCTGTGAAAATCAGGTGTTAGGATCGTATTAGATGTCCTGCTCATGGTCGTTGTTGGGTTCAATTTCTTGATTTCCTTTGAGGCTTGAGATATAGTGCCTACACTATAAATCGAATTTCATTATAGTTGTTCTTTATTACTTTCTTGTTGTCTGGAAGAAATGAACGAAGACACAGTAAGACATAGTGGCCATGGTATTGTATGGCTGTAGTTTTAACAATACTACGGCTAGAAAGTTTCTAGTTGTCTTCAAAGGATATGCTGCTCTGCTCCTAATTCGTATATTTTCCTGGGTCAATGTCTGACTTCCCCAGCTTGTTAACCCCATTAACTTTTTGGTTTGTTTGTTTGTTTTGGGTATAAATAATGTAGAGAAAAAGTAAGACTTCTTAATAATATGACTTGTTATTGTGCAGAGCCATATGGGAGTGATGTTTGCTTTCCACGCAACTACCATGGCCAATACTCTCGATACTCCACTTATTGTCTTCACAAGAACAGGATCGATGGCTGTTCTTCTAAGCCATTTCCGTCCATCTTCAACAATTTTTGCTTTCACCAATGAGTAAGTGCATCAAAGTTTGTGGAAGCAGCTATAACTTGGGTACTTAATTGATAATTTGAAACGTAAATTCAATGTGATACAATTATAAGTGTTCTGTGCATGTACACATCTCCATCTGATTCAAAGAGGCTATAATATGAATGGTTCTCACTTCTCAGAACAGGGCAGGTTCTAGATTTAGACTAGTCACCTGTTTTTTCAGTGCTAATTTAGTTTGGTCTTTGTTTGTAAATAAAGCTATTTCTAGGAACCTTGTGGGTAGTGTTATGATCTGAATACGCCTTTTTTCTTGCTAGATTCAATTTGAGGTGACCTTTCTGAACTCTGTGACCTGAGTTCCCCAAAATACAAACAAATGGGGGAAAAAATAATTAGAGGGAGAGTGTCTGACCTAGCTTACATATCTATTGGGGATTTTGAAAAAATGACATCAACATTGGCTTAGCTTGATATTAATTATGCTTGCATTTACATGTACCGTGCACTAAAAAACGAGTGTATTATCCGTTCTGCATCTCTTAGGTTTGAAATGTGAGGACCGCATGGGGGTTTTTGAACTTGACCTGAAAAGCATGTTTTCAAGGTTGTCATAGACATTTTTCCTGTTTGGGACTGTGTACAGAATACCCACACCCAACTTGGGGAAAAAGGGTGTGTATGAAATAAATTTGGACATTGATTTTGATGCTAATTGTTGACCAGTATGTGATTTACTTCTGCACATATCTTCTGTTAATTTGACTACTTATCTGAACCTGTTGTTGATTGTCCAGACAAAGGGTGAAACAAAGACTGGCTATTTATCATGGCGTGGTACCTATATATATGGAATTTTCAGATGATGCAGAAGAGACATTTTCCCGGGCTCTGAATTTATTAATGGTAAGCTGCTTCTGTGGTTACTAGGTTAAGAATACTCGGTCTTGAATATTAATTTTCCATTGCTGATGCTGATATTGTGTTCTCCAGAGCAAGAAATCGTTGAAAGAGGGGCAGCATGTTACTCTGGTACAAAGTGGAGCACAGCCGATCTGGCGTGAAGAATCCACTCACCATATCCAAGTCCGCAAAGTGAAAGGTTAATTTGTGTCTGCATCGTACACATCATTCCTCTACAAGATACTGAAAGTTTAAAGGTGCTGGATTACAAATAGTGAAATATCTCTATTTATAAATGTTTTCAATGTTCGTTTTTAGCTCACAGGGGTTAATGTACTCTGGAAATTTTGTTGTCATACTTAGGTTTTAGTTTATACAGGAACCACTACACTGTTGTCTTCCACAGTTCAAAATGTCAAGCTTCATTTTTAAAATTTCATCTCAATATGTATGAAAGTATTCTTCTATTTATAATTCTTGGAAATGTGAATTTCAGGATCACTCCCTTCATTTTTTTTTTCTGAAAAGATTATCTTGGAAGTTTTTCTAGAACTTCACACTGGAATGAATATTTGTCGTGTCAACTTGTGCCAATTGAGCCGTCTACTTCAGCTTGATTAGATGTCAGTAAGCCAGCTTTACTGGTTGGCAATGAATTATACTGGTTTCTTAAGTTCTGAGCTTCTAGCTGCTTAGTTATACCATCCCTGTCTATTATGGAATTGAATTATTGGTGTGGTTGAGTAGTCATTCAATTGGTTTTCCTGAGCTTTAACTAAGCAGTAAATAAGATCCGCCGCCTCTTTCTTGGCACTTGCCTTAGAATTGTTCCCACTCCATTCCTCTCCCTGTCTGCCCCTTCGTGGCAAGGCGAAACTATGTTCATGTCAGGGATTGAGGACGCCTGATAGTTGGCTCATTCACGGATTCATGTGCTATTACGAGGACCATTACGAGGACATAGATAGTGAAAAACGTTGATTAATTTGTTTACATGTGAGTTTAATGACATCAGTTGATTTGCAAGGTGTTAGAACCCTGGACTTACACACACTTTAGTAGTTCACTCTCTACAGTTGCAGCTATTAGATAAGCACCTTAGTAGAAAGGCGCAAAAAAATGCAACAATCCCCTCTTATGTGACCCTTTGAGTCTACCTCACACTGGGTTCAGGTGCCTTAATCTACTCAGAGGTACTGCCATGGTAGAGTTGCAAGGGTTAGTTGCTTCTCTTACTCGCAGTTGATCATCCCCCGAAAGTCTTCCTGTTGAACAACCCCAATTCCTCTTTATTTTTCAAGTCATGTGCTCATGTTGTGACTAAACAAACTGTTGCAAACTTGCAATCATTAGACATCATATTCATCTTGGCTATCTTCAGCATGATATTCTCCTTCCCTCTTGATTCCTTTGTACCATTTAGCACATCCTATGTAGACAACTAAATCTATCATCGTCAGACCCGCCAATAGGAAGAAAAACCTGTCCAGATGACCTTTGTTCAGATTTCCTGGTATCCACCCCGGCATATGATCCTCAGTCGAAATCTTCATGACTATTGTAACGAGCAAACTGCTCACATAGTTTCCTAGTGAGATCGATGTCATACATAGAGCACTTCCGAAACTTTTGAGTCCGTCTGGTGCTTGAGCATTGAAGAATTCGAGCTGACCTACATACATGAATACTTCAGAAGCCCCTATGAGAATATATTGTGGAGCCTGCCAGAAAATGCTCAGTGTGCTGGGGCTTGATGCTCCACAGTGAGGGCAATCCTTTACATACTTTAGTCTGTAACACTCCACAATTCCTGCTGAGACCATGGCCAGAACAGCAATAATCAGTCCAATACCCATCCTGTGAAGCTCAGAAAGCCCTCCGGAGTGCGTCTTTTTCATTCTGCTCACAATTGGGTCAAGAACTCTTCTATAGATGAAAACGAAAGTTGCAACACTGAGAATGTCGAAACTGGACATGCTTGCAGCTGGAATTCTGAAGTTTGAGATTGTAGTTTTCATAGCAGCGCCCTGTTCGACGAACAGTGATGCCATTTGGGTGAACACTACTGAGTAGATTATTGTGCACAACCATATGGGAAGTAGCCTTAATATACACTTGACTTCTTCAACCTGTTTAATGGGGCAAAGACGCCATGGGTTGTGAAGGCCATTTTCCTGGTCACTGAAATCCTCTGGTTTAACATATGCTGCTCTGTCCAAGAATCTGCAAGGTAAGACAGACATTGGTTAGCTTTGCGTTCAGGGTATTTAGCCGCAACTACTGCGATTTTCACGCAGTGTCACAAATCCGATTTCTAACACTATTTGAGAGTTATATACTTACTTGAGTCCTTTGGTATGGAGGATCTTTCTGCTTCCGTTTGAGGAACATTCCTTCTCTTCTTCTCCTTCATAGAGTGTATCTGCTGCCGGTGTTTCAGTCTTCCATTTCCTGATTGCAGCAACCAGGACTTGGCAAAACCTCGAGAGAGGATTTCCGCTAGGCTTAAAATGTCTGTACCTAGGTGTTCCGACAATAAATAGAACGAATGCTGCAAAGGCAGAGCCAGCAGACGCCCAAAACCCTAGAGCCCACATCCCACCATCCTCAATGTATCCGAGTAAAGTGTTGGAGAAGAGCGAGCCAAGATTCATTGCTAGGTAGAAATAGCTGAAGAAAGCAACCTTTGAATGTGCCTCATTTGGATTCTCATCATCGAACTGATCTGCTCCTAATGTTGCTATGTTGGGTTGATATCCTCCATATCCTAAGGCCACAAGGTAGGTGGACAAGTAAAAGAGCCCGATTTCCATGCTCGAATGCTCCCCACATGGAGTTGTTCTATCTCCGCAACCTTTAGGTCTGATCAGGAAGAGGTATGATGATAGCGAAAGTGATGCCAGACCCTGTAATTGAAACAAGTGATTAGGAATGGAGACTTTGGCTAAAGGTTTCGAAGTCTTTTGCTATTTGCATTTAGTATACACAGATTTTCATTCTACTTCAGGAGGAATAATCGATATGATGTTTGCTCGCGAAATTTGTGTTGATTTACAGTTCATATCCTTCTTTCCATTGAATTTATACAGATTTATCATAGGAATATAGTTTATGTACATATGTATACATACCATAGCGAAGATTATTTGAAAGATCGCGCATGTTTTGAATCGTCCCCAGTATGAGTCGCTCAGGAATGCCCCAACAAGCGAAAAAATGTATACAGTCCCAGTCCACTTACTGACAGCATTTGCAGCATCAGCATTATTCTGCCCGAGAACTCTTGTCAGGAACAGTACCAGATTAACCCCCACTCCGAAAAATGCCAAGGTAGCCAAGCCCTGATTCACTGTTTCATATCATGACAAGAAAGAAAATGATGTTAGACGATGTAGATAACACTTAGAAAATGATAACATGATTATGGCCTGACATAAGGGGGTGTGTAAGTTTCTCAACCATCAAATTCGTGTTTGTTAAATCATAGTCATCTCGTGGCATGGTGGACGCACCACTGGGATAAATCCGTGGTCTCATAACAACGTTATTGTTATTGTCGTCTTAACTCTCAAGGACGAATTCTAAGGATGTTGTGAACCGCATGTCTAATACTTGATCGATATGAATTCCCTAGCTATTGGATCTTGGTTGATTCACTTGATTGTAATCTGCTAGCGACTTATGAATCGATGAACAATAGAGAATTGGTGGTTTTAAATGCCAGTAATATCACTGTCATTGAATTTTAGTTGGATAATCAGATTACGTAAGTCGTAATCTTTCATGGTCCTTCCTTTTTACGTGCACTTGTTGTTAATAATAATGGTGTCGCTTTGGTCCGATGTTCCTTTCACTGGTTTATGCGTATGTCATTCACATGAACCGTGATCAGGGCGTGCAAAACTCGCACTGCTTTAATGGAAGTGCATCATCCGATTTATTCTGAATTCTCGCCTAACCATTATGCTACTTTCGGTTTTACACCTTTGAATTGAACCCTTGTTCTTTTGTCCATTATGGTTATATTAAAGAAGTCGGGTATCTAATTTTGGAATCTATTATATATGAGCACACAATTATTATAATTCTAATCGTAACTTTTTGTGTCAGCATATAAATGGAATTGGTAAGACGACAAGTAGACAATAATGATGGAAATAAGTGTGGTACAGGATGTGAGACGACAACGAAAGGGAGAAAGCATACATGTTCAATTTGTTGATACGTTGTTGTTTTAGACCTATTTATGGGTTTGTCCTAGACATATACGAAAAGAAAACTTGGCAAACTAATTGCAAGTAAAAAACCTACTCAAGTGATGTAGAACAATAGAACATGGAACTTCTATTCCGAGTGAAGCCAGACTTTAGATACTGCCCTAAAATTTTAAAAGACTAAAGATAGCTCCATCTTTTATGACATTTTTGGAACATTATGTTAGGCATTATTTACAACTCAAGTCATCAAATTAAAAGTGGAAACGATTTTGCCCACTGTCTCAATGTTCGTTATCAATCGCAAACCAATTTTATTCAAGCTTAGTCGCAGAACATGAATGAATTTTTATAATTTTTGAAGAAATGTTAATAATTCAAAAGAACAGACGGGAATATTTGGTAATACTTGTTTAAGTGTTTTTTTTTTTTTTTTTTGAAGTTTTATGGGTGTGATTTTGTGAATTAGTTAAAAGTAATATATGAACGAATAGTGTCGGCAAAAGGAAATCTGTATTTGGGTATTGAAGTCTATTTAATTAATAGACCTCTTTGAGACTACTCTACTAGTAAATCTCGATATACAAACCTTTTTACCCACTTATTCGAGAGATGAATAACACTAACTGACCTTAGGCCTTAGCACATGTTTTATTAGGGGTGAGCATGAACGGGTACCCGCTCCAAAATCATGGACCCGGACCCGGACCCGTTTCTAACGGGTCC
>JBBYHQ010006477.1:0-11298 GCA_038382645.1 Spergularia azorica | reverse complement strand
AATTTGGTGTCCAAAAGTTCCCAGACACCAAAATCAAATTTCGGTGAAAGTTCACTAACTGATTTAACACTTAACTCGTTGTTTTTGTCAGAATTCATTTGAAAGCTCTTTTTACACTTCTCCCCCCCACAAATTCAACAGCTTTTCTTATAAATTCAAAAGCTTTAAATCTGCAGTTCTTATTTGTACATGCAAAGTTTGTATGTAAATGTTTCGGAGTCAATTGCGATTTTTGGTTTTCCCGCAACCTCTTTATGTCAGAACTTGAGAACTCTACTTAAGTTAGGGTAAACACGTGAGAATTGGTCAAGTGTTCAGTATGGACTGGACTAGAAACTTGTCATACTCCCAAAATGTGAAGGACCTATATGTACAATAACATGATGCAAAGTTCCAAACAGAATCTCCCTAAAGTTGAGGCAAACTTGTCACCTAGACCAGAACGTAAATGATAGGGCATCACACTGTGATAGAAAAAACCGAACGGATTTCTAGATCAGCACAGTGATGACTGATCCAAGGAACAGGTGAACTAAACAGCAGTACAATATATTCAACAGAATCAGAGATTCAGTTTGTGTTTTCATTTAACTTGAGCTTTACAATAACCACTCACAAGGGACAACCATGTACAAAAATAGCTCCACAAAAACACCTAATTCTCTTCTAATGTCACACTCACAGTACCAAAATATGTGAATGTATCACACCTAATTCTCTTCTAAAGTCACACTCACAGTACCAAAATATGTGAATGTATTATACAGTGCCACTATGTTAACCATGGCCATGGAGCACCAACTCCCTTTCTAAATCTGACATTCATGGTTGTTAGCCTTCAACTTCAAGGTCTTAATGACAGCATGTTAATGCTCAAAAAACTTGCCAAATTCAGCAAGCAGGCCTTCAATCTCTCGTATATCATCTTCAACTTGAATATGCCAAGAACATGCTTCAAAATACTTTTCCCAGCCAGCCGTGGACTCCAAGGTCTTAACCTCAGCAGCCAGCACATCAGAAATCTTCCTCAACTCAGCAATAATGATTTCCAGCTTCTTTGCCTGACATTCAGAACGAGGACGTTCACGACATGCTTTGATGATAGGACCATCGGAATCAACTGTAAGGTCTCGGAGTTGGTATAGATGAGCACGCAAAAAGTTGACATCCAATCCAAGACTTTCACAATAATTCAGGGTCTTGTTCCACTGTGAAAAATCACCAAGGAAACTAGATAGGGTGCAATTCCTTAAGGTACTAGCTATCTCAACAGTCTTGGAGATGGTTCTTCTGATAGCCCCGTTAACTTTTCTAGTATTGAGGCCTTTCACAAGGTCTGCATGAAGAAAGGAATTCTGGCTGCGACAGAGTTTGTAGTAGGCATTTAGAGTAAACTCAGAAACATCATGATTTTGAAGTAACTCAGTTGCAATATTGTTGAAGTCTTGAAACCCTGTGATGTTACTAAAATGAATGCCCACTTCATTCCCAGTCTTTTTATTGGATTTCAGCTCGGACTGACACGGCTCCTTTCTCATGTAAGTGATTAGCGGTTTGTCATCTGCAGCAGTAGTTTTCCACTCAAGACGTCAAGGAATTTGGCAGTTGGGTCGCTACATCAAAACTAACCATGCGAAGTCCAAGAAGAAAGTTCATAAGCTGCCTCACCTTCATCACTTTCCGTCGCTTTTGTATGTAAATTCGGGACAGCAGTTGGCAATTCCTCAGTTGACGAGTTCTTCCTGCTAATGTATAACTAAATCGACATGGATTTGAGAATAAAAGAGGCCCAGTCAGAGGTAACGAAAAGATTATCAAGATCTACAAGAGCATGAATTAGCTAACCACCCATGTAATCTTCCTCAGAAGCAATCTAAATGGGCACCTTAAGAAAGGAAAGAGATCAATACTTTTCTGCTATCAGAGATCACTAAAGCCATGACATGACTGCAGGATAACAAACCAACATTGCATGAACGTGGGCGTAGATGAAAAGATCTTTCAGATGAAGGGGTAAGGGAAGGACATAGACACGTTGGGGCATCCCTGTGCCGTGAATCGTACTACATGTCCTCAATGAACATGGAGTCAATTGTCAAAACGCTAGTACTAGAGATTGGGAATATGAGTTGGAACATGCAGTGCAAAATATGCAACAATTCTAAAGTTGTGTTATTCGGCCATGCCACTATAAACCCAACAGTATCTGCCCAAGCTAGATAATTAAACAACATTGTCTTCCTCCAGAAGTTCTTGTAAATATGTAATCACACAAAGTCAAAAACAAAGTAGAAATCTCCAAAGATCTACTTAACTCCTACAAAATCTCTTATAAGAACCTAATCAAGGCATTGGTTTTTTATTAGGTCCAATGTTAGCGTCATTAACACTTCTGAACTGTTGTTTTACATGAGGCAATGGATTGCTTCAGAGACAGTTATCTCTGAAGTATTATTCTTAACATAACCACTACATTGCAACCACGAGATATGGCAGTGTTTAACCTTTTTATCATACAAAATCAATGTAGGACTTATTTATTAGACAGGTCTCACATGAAGAAAATAATAGTGGCAGAAATGTTCGCCGAGTAGAGTGAAAATCAATAACTTCAGCACCTTTCTATTATTTCATTCTGTAAAATCTCATTTTCTGAGTTTCTGTTTCCTACAGACATTGTTGGTTTCAACCCATTGACAGCCCAATTATCAAATCACTCATACTTGTGATTACATCGACAGTTGAAAGAGGATCAAGCCTGGTGTAGTAGTTCGGAAATTAACCTACCTAGGCGTTGTCCCAGGTTCAAATCCACATACCACCACCCCCGCAGCATTAGCTGCTCCTGTGTACCCAAAAAAAGAGAACAAAAAAAGCATGCTTGCCAAATTCACCAATGTAAAACAAGTTTTAGCTTTGACTGGTAAATTTGCTGTCGCATTGATGACTACTGACTAGTGTTTCTGAACTGAACAAATCAGGCCCATACTACTACTTCTACAGGGAGCTATATTAATTCTGGTGTGGATAATCAAGGGAGGCCAAACACACAATGGATGATCAAAGGCAGTTACAAAAGTATCATTTTTTTCTCAAGCCAAGTTTTCTGAGCATTAAGATCATATCAAAGCAATAACACCCATCTATCAATAGTATTGGTGGATAACCTATAAACTTAGCCTATATGGGCAAGGTAAAATGCTAAATGAACTGAATCAACAAGCCATCTGAAGCATAATTGGTCGTAGAAGTTAAGCATACCTTGAATTTGGTAGGCTCTACTAACTGGAAAACAACAAGGTCTTCTTGCTGCAGCTTTTTGTCAAGGGCAAACCGTTTCCACCCACCACTAAGTGCTCCATGCCGCGGCAAGTATTTGGCTTCATATTGTTCACCTTCGTCCGTCTCCAACGTCATCATGGTGTCCTCCTTAAGTAAATGCGTCCTACAAAAGGTTGCAGGCATTCCCTGTTTAACAAGAGAGCTAAAATTTAGCCCATACTACAATCAATCAAGTATCAGTTAGCCGAATCAAAAGGCTGATTCCCAACACTAACCAAAAGAAAACCAGCCTCAACATGTGCTTTGCGCATCAACTTGGTGAAAACTGGGTATTCATCAAAGTTCAATCCGGTGAAGGCGTTCAAAGAATGAAGCAAAACTGACGCCTCATTTATCTCACTACATCTCTCTTGCTGAGTGTTCCTAGCACGATGTTCAACGAAGATGCCAGGTAAGAGAATTACCTACTTTCTTAAGACTAATCAAGACACAAACTTTAAACAAACCCTTGTAAGAATTCATAATTCACACACTGACCTTTCCGATTTCGAGATCGAGTTCCCTCCCACATTGTTTCTAGATGAGACCTAACCAAGTCCAAATCATACCACATTTATCAGAACAACATTCTTCCAACAAATGAACAAATTACACCAAAAATATCTAGAACTACCCAAATTAACACCAAATATTCAGCCAAAAATACCAAGAAAATGTCTAAAACTAATGGATGGTCCAAGAAATACAGATACCCAAATGAGATATTCTTACAAATTCTGCTAAGACAATCATCAGAATATAATCCTTCCAAAAATAGATTACACTAATAATCAAATTGAATTAAACTACCCAAAATTAGAAATGAAACAATCAAATTATCTGATTAATGAGGGTTCAAGAAATTAAAATACCCACCTGAGATACGGCCAAATTCCTCCTCCTAATTTTATCTTCCTGCAAATACACAAAAAAAAAAACCCAGAAAATCAAATTAAATTAACCATCAATTTAATTAATTCAACTAATCAATAATCAAGAACAAAAATTTAGGGTTGCAGATTACATCATCAAATTTACATGGAAGCCCACAAATTATGTCATCTCTAGGTTCAATTATCTTCCCCTGCATTCTTTTTACCCTGCACATTTTACACACACAAAAAAAAAAATTACCCACATTTCATATGAAAATAGAAGAAAGAATTACAAAGAAACAATCTTTACCAATTAGATAGAAGAGTAGAATCTTTACTTTGATTTTCAAAGCTTTGTGAATGCAGAAAAAGCTGGTCTGGGTACTGTTTTCTGTGAGGGAGCTTCAAGCTGAAGCTGAGTAGAAGAAGTGAAGAACAGTGTTTTACTTTAAGAGGAAAGTAATAAAGATCGCAACTTTTATTTGCCTTTTTGTCTTTAAAAACTCTGGGTGTGTTGTAAATTCTTGTTTCGTCCCCATGAGAGTAATCGGGAGTATGTAAAATTTTAGGAGGGAATGGAGAGTTAATTCTCGAGCGGAGAGAAATGAGATGACTTAATTTCGAAATTTTGTCAAGACAGTTTAAGTCAGTTGTAAGGATATGGCTACTTACGGTCTATCAAGTAATCTTTTAACTTAATAAATACGAGATTTGATTGTGAATCTAACATAGAACTCACTAGGGGTCTATTGAACCACACGACTCAATACTATGACGTTTCTTCATATTGTACTTGGGTAGTTGTAGTTCTGATTTCAAGATGATACTCAAGCGCGTGATTGGGTCTATTTAATTGGAACAATGAACTAAGAAATCGAGGTATACAATAGCATCAAGAACAAAAAATCTACAGCTCAAAAATAGAGATGTCTCTATATGAGTTATTAATGTAGGATGAAATACTAGTACACTATCTATACGAGTACACTGATAAAGTGCCATGACATGATCAAAATTCGGAGCATCTAACTTTCTCTCTACGTAAAACATTCATATATACAAATGAATATAGCCTATGTTACTACTAGTACGCTTAACAGCACCTAGCATATTCGTGTTAGACATCAATACTCGGACATGGGTGTGAGACTTGGATCCTTCATTAGGCCAAAAGATGCGATTTTTGCATAAAATAGGCGTCATACACTTGGAGACACACCCGTGTTGAATACTCCCACCCTAGTCTGAGTAACATGAATGTATCAGGTGTAAATTTTCACCATGGAGCATTGGAGCAGCAGCTTCTTTCTGCCTTCCTGGAACTGGCGCTCATGGTTGTCTACCTTCAATTTCAAGGTCTCAATTACTGCATCATAATGCTCGAAAAACTTGTCGAAATCAGCAAGCAAATCTTCAAGTTCCCTGATCTCATCTTTAGCTTGCATCAGCCTAAAATATGCTTCCATGTACTTCCCCCACCCAACGTTGGACTTATAAGTCTTCACATCAGCAGCTAACAAAACAGAAGCCTTCCTCAGCTTAGCAAGTATGATTTCCAGTTTCTTTACCTCAGATTCAGCACGTGGACGTTCACAGCATGCTTCGATATATCTGATTCTGTTGACAGGACCATCTGAACTCACTGCTAGGTGTTTGAGATGGTGCAGACGAGCACACAGAAAGCCGACATTCATACCAAGAGCTCCATAGTATTTTAAGGTCTTGTTCCACTGTGAAAAGTTGTCTACCAAAGTCGATACAGTGCAAGTTTTTAAGGCACTTGCTATGCTAACAATCTTGGAGATACTACTTCTAAAAGACCCTGCAAAATATCTGACATTCAGGCCTTTCAATAGCTCGGCATGAAGAAAGGCATTCTGGCTGCGACAGAGTTCGTAGTAGCAGTTTAAGGTAGACTCAGAAAATTCATGGTTTTGTAGCAACTGAGCTGTGATAGTAGAGTTGAAGTCCTCACGCCCTGTGATGTCACTAAAATTAATCCCTCTGTCATTTCCACTCTCTTTGTTTGATCTCTGTACTGAGTGACGCGCTTCCCTTCTCTTGTACACGAATAGGTAACTGGTGTCTGCATCATCAAACTTTAGCTTTAGAAATCAATAGTGCATTGTAGCCATGAGAAGTCTGTGAAAAGGTTCATAAGGTGCCTTACCTGGTACTTTTAGTATTGCATTTCTATATAAGTTCAGGAGATGAGTAGGCCACTTCACAGTTGAGGAGTCTGTCTTTATAATATAAACCTGCACAAACAGAGTTAAATTCATATGTTTTTACTAATGTTACGTACTATTGTTTCATTCATATTACATTTACAGTTGTGATTTCACTTAACAGTAGGAGTGACTCCACCTAGAAACTGATTAAATGACATTAACAGTAGGAGTAACTCCACTTAGGAACTACTAAATAGATCAGCTTTACAACAGAAACAGAAAGACAAACCGTAGAAAATGGTGACAGAAAAAGTGATGATTCACATCTACCTCAGCAAAATTGCCAAAATCTGAGCATCATTACTGATAAAGTTCCTATCTTACCAGGTAATTCACCTAGAGCTCACTACTGTTTGATGAACATAAGCATTAACTTCTTTCGCTTGATTAAGGTTGTGAAGTGCAATACCTCACTATCAATTTAGAGAGAAGAAAATTAAGGACAGGCTAGAATTCTAACGCAAGACACACTCACATTACCTTAAATCTAGTAGACTCAACTAAATGGAAAAGGACAACGTCCCCTTGCACCAGCTTTTGGTCGATGGCAAATCTTCTCCACCCAGCACTAAATGCATCAAGCCGTGGTAAGTACTTGGCTTCATATCGCTCACCCCTTTCAGACTCCAGTGTCATGACTGTGTCTTGTGCTGGTAGATACCTTTTACAGAAGGGCGTTGGAAGTCTCTGTGGTTCAACAGATCCTTAGGTTAGCTCATATGAATCCATTCTGTTTATTACCAATTTACAGAAACTCTGAAGTCATAAAAGTCCCAACACTTACCAAAAGATAACCAACAGAAGCATGAGACTTTAACATTATTTTCACAAAAACCCGCTGTTCAAGGTTCATGCCATTCCAAGTTTGAGCCAGAACTGATACCTTGATCTCATTATGGTCATCTGAGCTGTCAACCGGAACAGATACATAACTGTTTGCGGCATATATATCATACAGACCCCTGTAGAGTCATATCATAGAGTAATGGACTTATGGACATACCTCTTAACCTCATAGTCTTCTGTCAAATGGCATTTTTTCAGGACCTGTAAGTTAACAATCATGACATCAAAAATTGAGAAATGAGAATGCATTCTTTCAAAACTATCACAATCGTAATTACAGTGTAACCGTCAACTCCACAGTTACCTTACTAACAGACTAGTACAACGACTCATAGCAAGAAAAATCATGTTATCATATTGAGATTTCGAGAATAGAAGAGTTCAGAGAAACTCGAATGCCCACCTGAGATATAGGCAAATACTTCTGTATACCCAACTTTCTTTGAGTCATCTGCAAATAAACAAATGTTTGAGTAACACATTACATTTTATAGTTTACACAGACGACCGGATTTTACATTGTTTTCAAGATCCTTAGTCTTCTCCTGCATCTGATTTATAGTCTTAAGTGCATATGATCTTTTACGAGTTACAACATTTCATCCCATGATTATTACTCCCGCCATCTCTTTAGGCTCTTTACACTATATAAATTAGTATTCCCACTGTACACCTTAGATTATATCCGGCCTTATGCTATACAAGTATACAATCTACAGAGTTGTCAAGTACTCATTAGTAACATTAGACTGTGGCCTCCATTGACATGTTTTGTTTACATATTTTACTGGCAATTTTACTGTTGTAATCTGTATTCACGGCTTTATGAACAGCTCCATATTACATCTTACAGAAAATCAAGTTTTGTAACATCAGTTTATTCAACATTTTCTGATACTAATCTACAAAATGACACAAAACATTGTAAAGAAATCAACTTTGCACAACCCTTTATTCACAGAAAATACTAAAGAGGGTATGAATTCTGTATTTCTGATACTCACCTCATCAGGCCCCCAATTCTTTTGGTTCCCCTACAATCAAACAAGAACCCACTTAGTACAACAAATCATAGCAAGAAAAATCATGTTATCATATCGAGATTTCGAGCAAAGAGTTCATAGAAACTCCAATGCCCACCTGAGATATATGCAAACACTTCTGCAAACCCAACTTTCTTTGCACCATCTGCAAACAAACAAATACTACTTGAGTATCACATTACATTTTCTAGTTTACTCAGAAAACCACATTTTGCCTTATTTACCAGATTATTAATCTTCCCTTGTATCTGACCTATTGTCAAGTCCATCTGATCATTTTCTGAATTAAAACATGCCATCCAATGATTACTACAACTTTAATGGACTGCGTAAACATAACGAGTTATCAGTTCATTCCACAAGTAGTCTACGAGTTCAGCACTCGATTTTTCTAACGAGTTTATCAGCTCAATCCACAAGTAGTCTACGAGCTCAGCACTCGATTTCTCTAACAGCTCATGCTCGCCAATGTCGATCAAATACTATACTTCCACTTATTCCCACAATATGGCATTTCTTGTAAGAAATTTCATTACTAACATTACACTGTGGCCTCCAATGACATGTCTACATACTTTACTGCACAATTTTACTGTCAGAAACCATTCCATTCACAAACAGCTCCATATTATTACATTCTTACAATAAAACCAAACTTTGTAACATCATTATATTCAACAATTTCTGACAGTAATCACAAAATAACACAAAACTTTTTACAGAAATTAACTTTTCATAACTTTTATTCAAATAAAATGCTAAAAAAAAAAAGTAAAAAAATCAGAATTACTGATACTCACCTCATCAGGCTTCCAATTCTTTTTCATCCCCTGCAAATAATCAAAAACCCACTTATAATTTCCAAGAAAATAAATTTATTGGTTGCAAAATTATATCAAGATTTATGAAAGAATGGACCGACTTTTATCGAATGGAACATCAAATATACATACATTGTAATCCGAATTATTACACGGAAGGCTATACACAATCTCCTGCATACTTTTTACTCTGCCACCAAAAATAAAATAAAAAATAAAAAAGGGCACATTTCACATGAACAACCAAGAAAAGAGTAAAAAGTTTGAATCTTTAAGAAGAAGAAAGAGAGTAGAACCTGGGAATTGGGAATTTTGAAAATTCAGAGAAAAAGGGTTCAAGTAAAAATTCAACGGCGTGTTTAAGAAGCTTTGTTTTACTAGCTTGTTTTATTACCCACTTATGGTACGCTCTGCTTTGTAAGCCAGACAAAGCTATTGCTCCAACTTTGATCTTTTTTTGGCAAAAAGTAGGAACCCAATTTTAAATGAATAGAGCTTTTATATGGGGTCGGATTAATTTCATTTAAAAAAGTCACACACCACTATATACGGGGTCGGATTAATGTAAAAAAGTCTCGAGTTCAAGACATATTGTATGCAAATACTCACACACCACTACCATGTGAGCAATGCCTCCCATCTAGATGTATTATGTGAAAGTAAGATGGGTTCAACTTGATGCATAAAAACAGTTTAATTCAACATTTTGTGGACGGACAACTTATTAAGTAGTTGGTTGACTTATACTCCGTAATTTATAAAGGGTAGTGATTTTTACACTCGATATATTGATTTTTACACTCGATGTATTGATGTTTACACTCTCATTGTGAATAACATTTTCCCGGTGTTAGGAGCCTACGCCAGAGAAGTGTAAGAATCACTACCCAGCGATAAGTTGTAAATTCAAGTGAAATTATATTTACGCCGTAAGAGTAAGTAGTCAACTAGTGGCATAAGAGAGTAACAGCGAGAATAAAATTCTTCAAAATGATGATTACTGATATACACGACAAATAAAAACAATGTCAGTACATCAGAAGTTAGAATCAGCTCCACAAATGCACCTGCTACTTTCCTTTTGACATCACAATCTCAGAAACATAATTATTTGTACACTAGATTGTGTAAGATTTCGTTATACTTTTGAGCTTCTTTCAAAACTCGTCTTTTAGACCAGGTCGTGCTCTTACTAATAGCATGTAACACGGTATATCGTGTCAATTTGTGTCTTTGTCACCATGGTGCACAAACTTCAACCTGGAACTGATGTTCATGGTTGTTAGCCTTCAATCTCAGGGACTCAATGACAGCATCATAATGCTCGAAAAACTTTCTAAAATCCGTAACCAAAACTTCGATTTCCTTCACCTCATCTTTAGCTTGAATGAGCCTAGAATACGCTTCTAAGTACTTTTCCCAGCCAGCCTTGGACTCCAAAGCCTTCACCTCAGCATCAAGCATACTAGAGGCCTTCCTCACTTTTGCAAGAACCATTTCCAGCTTCTTTACCTCAACTTCAACAATTTGTCGCTCATGACACGCTTCTATGTACCTACTTCTATTGACAGTGCCTTCTGAACTAACAGCTAGGTCTCTGAGGTGGTTCAGACGCGTAAGCAGAAAGCTGACATTCATACCAAGAGCTTCATAGGAGGTCAAGGACTTGTCCCACTCTAAATAGTTATCCGAGAAAGTAGAGAGACTGCAAGTTGCTAATGCAGTAGCAATGCTAACTGTCTTGCAGATAATACTTCGAATAGCCCCAACAAAGAATCTGGTGTTGAGGCCTTTCAGTAGGTGGGCATGAAGAAGAGCTTTCTGTTTACGACAGAGTTTGTAATAAGCCTGTAAGGTTATCTCAGGTAGCTCCTGCTTCTGTAGAAACTTATACATCGCATTCTTGAAGTTTTCGACTTCATCCAACTTAGATGCATCAGTGGTCCTGAAACTGTCATTCCACTTCTCTAAAACGGAGTTCTCTACTAGCTCACGCAAAACCCTTCTCTTGTAAACAATTACTGGCTTGTTATCTGTGCATCAGAGGGTTTTGGGGTTGATATGTGGAAGCGTTAGAGCCCGGGCCGGCTGGGAAGTTTCGGGGGCCCTGGGCGAAACTTCAGTCGGGGCCCTAAGTTTTGCAAATTATCTTTAGCATTTG
>JBBYHQ010006449.1:0-11300 GCA_038382645.1 Spergularia azorica | reverse complement strand
CACTGTTATCAGCGTTTTTCTCGGGAAATAACAAATTTCTTGGAATTTGCGCGGTTATTGGAATTGATATTTGTAGTGTCCCAATTCAGAATTCAAAATTTAAATATTAGTTTAATTTAAATGTCAGATTCTTCTTTCAGAAATGAATCTTGTTTTTATTTTATTAAAATTTTTTTTGACCAATAGGGAGGTGGTGTGAAAAAGATTCACTTACCCCTGATGTATGTGTAGCCTTTTCCCGATTCCACCGGATCTAATAGTTGGGATATTACCATGATGACTTTGATGCACAAGTTCCAATGCCACTACTAGTCTACTAGAGAGTACTAGCACCCGTGGGAGGGAGGATCCCTTACATATTCCGATCCTCCCTCTTCTCTCATGGGTTGGGTTTTAACCCAGCGGGGATCCTGTCAGTAGGAGGCCCAAGTCTGGTTGCCCAGCGCTTACCAATTAAAAAAAATGTAACTTTGATCCTGAGAAGCAAAATACGAAAGAAGACAACGGTAAAAACTCGGCCAAGTGACAAGGTACGGATAGCACCAGCTCATGGCGACAACACGCGACGAATAATCCTGTTGCAGGTCACCACTTTATTTGATGAGGTTGCGGCCCTATTCAAGGAGGTGCAGCCGGTCTGATATCTATTGCGACAAGCGACCATCCGACTTTCCGACCTTCCGACCTTCCTTATGACCCGTGAATCAATTCAACCTAGCTCCATCCTGACCCAATACTTAATTACCTCATTTTTATCTCTACGGTGACAAAACCGTGAACAAGTCACACTTACAAAGAAAGGGTAACCAACACACGATTCCAAAAATCGGCGCACGACTTCAAAATCGCCATAATTTGGATTCATTCTCCCTTGACCCGAATTTGTGAAAGTTTAATTTAAACATGGAAGTTACTGTTAGGGAGCCATGCATGGATACGAACTTTGTACAATTCATGTGAATTGATCTCAATTATAATGTGAAAATAAACATTTAGTAACCTTAACGGGGTACATGCATGCGTTGAAACGAACATCTAACCATCAACAAAATTTGGATCTAAGTTGTTCCATCTAATCAAGGCTAATGATCGACTATATAAAAAAATGGAGGACTCATATGTGGACAATTCAGGCTCCCTTAAAACCATTTGACTATTGTACGTGTTGAGACATGAGAGGGAGAAAGAGACAAAGAAGTTATAGACTAACCAAAAAAAAAAAAAAGTTATAGACTAACAACGTACGTACGTATGAAAGCAAGAGGCCTTCTTCACCCTTCGAAAACAACATCAACGCAAAATGCTCGTCATCTTCTTCTTGGGAATAACTTTTTCCTCTTAATTTCCTACCCTCTTTGTCTCCCTTCCTAATAATTAATTTAAACATCATTACTACATACTCCTACAATTTTTTCATTCATTAATTCATTCATAATAATTATATAAACATCATTCATTCGTTGCTCTTATCGATAGCCTTGGTATGTTTAATTTACGGTCCAAATGATCATGAAGAACCAGGAAAAGAAGTGTAATGCAGAAAAAGAAGATGGAGATCGACTCGATCTATATATTTCATGCTTGAGCAAGAGTTTTGTTCTGTCTGTCTTATTACGTACGACGACATTTCGGTATCAATTGAGTGAGTTTCCTTGCTCCGGTGTTCTTTTCGTCAATGTTAATTAGTACATCATCTGGCGGCAATAATGTCAGGTATACATATAGTCGGGATTCAAAACTTGTCTATATCAATACATTAGAGTCGCTACCGTCGAAGTGTGGAATCTTGGTTCTTGGCTGGTGGCGTACATGGGAAAGCCAGGCATTACTCTTGTTGATCTATTTTTGTTTTTGTTTTTTTAGTTTAATTTTGTGATGAGTACACTTTCGATTTCTAATGCTTTGATGAATTTGTGCAATAGAATGCCATTTTTTCTTTATTCTTCCCCTTAGTAGGTTAACACAATTTTTGTGGTATTTGGATGTGCCTTCTGGCTTAAGAGTACCACATCTACATTAGATAATTTAGCAGTTTTGTACCTATCTCGTCACATATATGTAAAATGCAAATCGATCTATAGCTCATTTCATACGGTTTCGATCTCACTCCTCTAGTCCTCTATCATAGGTATCGTTGACCACCATCTGTCCCTGTTGACCACTCTTCCACCCCTGTCGGCTCTTTTCTCCACCATCACGCACATTCACCACCATAGTTAGATAGGCCAAATAACGAGATTGATCTAAAAAAATACACTCCTTTTTTACTATGTTGGTATAAAAAAAAAGATGTTATCCACGGTACCTCTGAGGTATACGTAATTCTCTGTGGTACACTCGTGGTTTTCGTAATACCCATGGTACTCCCGATATTTGCATTTTACCAAAATTTATAACGGCTAGCTAACGGCGTCATGGTTCTTTAATTAGTTGTTGACTTCGTCAGACCAATTAAAACCTACACCCTCCTACCCACTAAGATTTTCCCCTTTCGTTTTCAGTTTTTGAGTAGTTATGTTCGGAGATACTTCTACACCAAATGAAAGACCCGCTTACCTTAAAATCAAGTGGAGTTGGTAGAATGCAATGCATAATAGAATATGAACTAATTTTTACAACCAGTAAACGATTCATTTTATCTAAAAGTAGCTCCAAACATGTCTACCCAAAAACTGTTTTCGAAAGAGGGAGATCTTTGTGGGTAGGAGGGAGCATAAATTATGCTTTCCCTCACCAAGAACTGAAAACAAGAAAACAAGAGGTAAAAAACGATACTAAATATACAAGCCCTTAAACTAAATGTTGGACTTCATAAATATGAATTTTTTTATTTTTATTTTGTCTGACACTATCTAATACTGTACAACGTATAAGTTGTGAAAACTCCCTAATAAAAAAACCTCATGTCTAACACTACCTAATATAACGTATTGTTTGTTTAACACTACTATAAATGAGGCTTCCATAAAAATAAAGTGAATTTACCAATCATCTGAGCAATATTGGTCATTCATTATCTAATCTGATGGTCCACAAAACAACCCAATAAAGAAAAGAAACACCCATTTCTTTTCCGCTCTCCTCTCTGTTCCCCCCGCCTTCCTTTTCTCCCTCCTCTTTCCTTCCACAACCACCACGCACGACACAACCTCTGCCACCCCCACATCACCTTGTTAAAGGAAGGTTAAGATTTATCAGACGAGTTTATGCCGGTAAATTGACTTTTTATTGTCGGAATCAGATTTATGATAGTGTTAGACAAAGAATCCTATATCTCTATATAATTTTGGGTTGCAAAAGTGTGGTAGGGACATTTGTCCCATTTTTATTTGTTCAGAGTAGGGACATTGTATACTTTAAGTTTTAGGTCATACCATTCACCTTGCATTATGAATAAATTCACACATGTACATTTAGTTTGTGCATGAATCAATAGTGTATACTTCAAGTTTTAGGTCATACCATTCACATTACATTATGCATAAAGTCACACATGTACATTTAGTTTGTGCATGAATCAATAGGGACATTGTATACTTCAAGTTTTAGACCACACCATTCACATTGCATTATGCATATGGTCACACGTGTACATTATGTTTGTGCATAAATCTTTAAAATATATAAGAGTATGTACTACTCATGTCACTCTTTTTGTGGTGCATGAATTTTAGTGTTTTTATTATTATTACTACTTAGTCAAAGGAAAAGTAAAAGGTTTATCTTTCATCCATCTCCCAATTCCCAAGGTTAACATCACCTAAAAAACTAAAAATAAAATTGTACTCCACATTTATTTATAAGCAACAACCACTTACAAAAAACTCAACCTGCATGGGGGTTGTCCCGGGTTCAAATCCTCATACCCCCACCCCCCGCAACATTAGCTGCTCCTTTGTACCAAAAAAAAAAAAAAAAAAAAAAAAACTTACAAAAAAAAATTAAAAACACTATGAAAATAAAAATATTACATTAATCAATTCACAAGAACATCAAAACTAAATACCATGCGAAACCAACAATGTTTAAATTTATATATCACAACATAGTCACATTAAACAAATTTTTTAAAAAGATACACACCGATCGCGCGGAGCACGAAATCCTACCTAGTACATTATATTATTAGGTAGTGCTATACAAGAAAGGATTTATTAGGGATTTTTTCACAATTTATAGGTTAGATTAGGTAGTGCCAGACAAAACAGAAAAACTCCTTGTTTTACGTACATTTATCTAAAAACCCTTAAATGATACATTGATACTTAACTCTCTTAGAAAACGATACGAAAAACCCTTAAAAAGTATACTTAACTATCTTTTCTCTTACATGCCTTGGGTTTTAATTGCGACAATTCCATAAAAAGCAACTCTCTTCATTCTCAATCTACATGTTATTTTGAACGAGTTTTGCAAATAAATGTACGTAATTACGTAAATATGTTTGTGTTTATAAACTTTAATATGAGCCAAATACATGGAGTTATTTATGGTCTGGACAAAGGGAGTATCGCATGCATGCATTGTCATGTAAACTTTATTTTGAAATTGAATCACATCGTCCTCTCATTATATCTTAACAGACTTTTAAATTCTACCTCATTTAAGAGCTTAATTAAGACATAAACAACTTTAAATAAAGAGTCGTGAAGATACTTGAGGGAGCTTCTGATCGACCAATTATATCGCAAAATTAATTACGAAATTCATCCCTCAAAATTTAGAGTATATTGAATAATAACACCCCACTAAAGTTTGTAGATACATAGACGCACCCAAGAAGTAAATCCGATCCATGTCAATTCAACGTGGGTGTTTCCAGTAGTCTTTTGCGTTCCATTATTACTTTTAAGAATTCTTTGACTTTCACCTAGTACAAAAGATCTCGTCAAACTATCGATAAACGCACGTCACCCAAATCTCAAGTTGTTCTTCTTGCTTGAGAAATCAATACTAGTGTCCACTTGTACTGTTTTCTACCTTGGCGGGCTAGCCATCGTATAATATATCGATCCCTTGTGAACAAGAAATTCACATTGTCAAACTTAAACGAATGTATACGATCCTAACAAATTTGGCATTTGTATGACAAAATGCGGCTACAAAAACTATATAAAGGGACTCCTACGTCTTGCATTATTATCCATCAAACACACTCCTTAAACTCATATATTATCATTTACTATACTCTTCGTTCAATCCTTCTCGATCTTTAATTGAATTTGTTCGATACCGCATTACTAAATACTAACGCCTTCACAATAAGCTCAAGCACAAAGATGGAATTTAGCAAAAATATGATGATGAAGTTCACTGTCCTGGTGATGGTTGCCCTAGTAATGGTAGCCAGCTACCCTCCCCTCACCATGGCTGCTAACGCAGCTGCTCCAAACAATGATGGCACACCGGCCACTTGCTTGCCATCACTCAGCCAGTGCATAACAGATGATGAGTGTTGCGAAGGCCTTACCTGCAAGCTGTTCGTGCTCTTCCGCGGAGCTCCCATCGGCCGTTGTCGCTCTTAACTAATGTGTAACTCGATCTTCCATATGTATGTGTATTTTATTTTAGCATCCATTGATGTATAGGATGCATATATTGTTGTTTTCGTATTCAAAAGCAAATGAAATAATGAAGGCATACGTCTTCACTTGTATTGATCATGATATTAATCCAACGTACGTACATGCATTCTCATTATGAAATATGAATCATCTGATCTAGAATTGGAGGACGATGAGGTTAGTGCTTTCCAATTGAACTACCATCGACAGATGGGCAAACACTACTAGCTAGTAATAAAACACTAATTGATTAAGAACATCATTTGATGAAAAAAAAAAGACCAATTTTTTATTCCTTTTTACATAGGAGCAGCTAATAGCCTAATATATATTGCAAGACTAAGGTCCCGTTTGATAGGACTGCATCTTTCTGAACTGATCTGATCTGATCTGAATGATTCTAATCTGATCTGAATAATTCTGATCTGATCTGAATGGCTCTGAACTGAACTGATCTGATCTGAATGAGTTGAAATTTTGATTGAATTTCAACGAATTAGTATCAGTTATGGACCAAATACATTGATAGAAATTTGAACATGTCTGATCTGATCTGATCTGATTTGAATGACTCTGATCTGATCTGAATGATTCTGAACTGATCTGATCTGATCTGAATGATTCTGAACTGATCTGAATACTACTGCAAATAAGTCCTATCAAAGAGGGCTTAAGGATATGAGAATTTGAACTGATAACATTAATCCTAACTTATAAGTTATAACTACCCTTTGTCGTTTAAGTTCCATTTACTGCCATGATCAAAGCATATCTCAAATCCCACGATTCTGCTCGGCACATTATTAGAAAGGAAAGGAAGGAAAACGATGGGTCCGGGTAAAAACACCACAATTTCCTTCACTTTACTCTCTAATGTTGGGCCTCAATACACTGCTAGGCCGGGCTAGCATAGTTGCTCAAATCCATACGTTAAGAGCATTGGACAACATTCCCCTTGGCTCTTTATTTTTTGGGGTTGCTAAACGTAACCTAAAAATTATTAACGTAACCTATTTTTTTTTTTCATTTTTTTACCCTTAACGATCTTTCCTCACTACAACTTTAAAAAAAAAAAAAAAACTTACACTAATGAAGTTTACGAAATTTGACATTTGATTGTATTGCAACACCAAAAAAAAATTAAAATATCAACAAAATTATGAGACGTTCAAACTAATATAATGGTGAAAATGAGGTGAATAGTTAATAAAATTTCATCACATCATCCTTTATTCTTACTCTTTATTGGTGATTGATTGTGAAGTCAATTGGAGACTTTTTTTTTTTTTTTAAATTAGGTCACATGAAGAATAAATAAGTGAAAAGGCAAGACATGACATGAAGGTTGAAGATCAACACACATGATGGATTAGAATAAAGGATGATATGATGAAATTTTATGGCATATTATAACATGATAGGGAAGAAGTCAAGAATGAAGGTGATGAATGAAAGAACTTGGGCTATGATTTGTAATTTTGGGGAATATGAGGGTATTATAGGTATTTGGACAGATTACGTTAGTAAAAAAAAAAAAGTTACGTTTAGCAATCATGTTTTTTTTAGGACATTGAGGTCCTACTTGGCCCATTGTTATTAGAGGCTGAATGCTGATCTTCCGTATAATGGGAGGGGGCGAGGCACCTACAGGCTTGGAGAATAATTGTAAGTAGTGTCAATTTTATGAACGATTTTTTGAAATAATGCTTAAAAAAAAGGTTAAACGAAATGGGTCGGAAAAAACTTGATAACGTGTAGCTGTAACATGCCCGACCTATCATACGTCGCAACACAAACCAATAAGATGGAAAGTCATCTGTCAAGCCCGTATAAACTCTATTGTGGTTAAAAGGTCACAACATGATTGGTATTATGATGGTGGGAACGTATTATAAACATATCATAAGAGCCTTAATCTCTCAGTGTGGGACAAACCAATTTCCTATAAACCACTTTCGAGAATCGTGGGTTGTTACTATAGCTTCCTAAAGCTATGCTTGGTAATCCACTAGAATGTAGCGTTTAACGTTTGGACCAATTTGAAATGCTACTTTCACATGTTTGGCGGTACATTTATTATCAGCAGTTCATGGAGCATTTGTAAATGTTGTTATAAGACTATATTTATCAATGCCCTCCCTTGCCCCAACTATTTGCAATAAAAAATTACTTAATATCTCATCCTAATTTTATGCCCCAAATTTTGAGATTCAAGGTTTATTGGTGCCCCATCTTGCCCCAAACAATATCCTATTTTCATAAAATAATTTTTAGTAAAAAACATATCAAATGTGGTCTCATTTTGTAGACCATCAAAATATATAAACATTGATATAATTTTCAGAAATTTATATTACATAATTCACTAGATTTTTTAATTATACAAATGGTAAAATGTATAAGTAAAAAACCAGCCAATGGATGTTCGCCATGTGGCAATGCCATTGATCAACTATGGCACAAATCTGGTGCATGAGACGCCCCAAACTCATGCCCCAAGCTTGTTTTTATTTTCTGTTGCTTTCTTTCCCACGTGGGAAATATTCGTCCTATTCAATGCCCTTATCTTTTGGGGCACTGATAAACATAGTCTAAGCAGCACTTTGCATTTCTTGAAACATTTGCAATATACTACTATAAGTAGCATTTCTCCAAGAAAACTTTTAATTCTGTAATTTTATGATATATGTCTTTTTAGTAACTCAATAAATATAGATCACACCAAACACGTCATTGCAAACAGCTAATGATATCTTTATGATATATTACGGTTATATTTGGCAGTGCAGTAGAAGGTAGTTTTTAGCGTTTTGACCAAGTAAGAATGCTACTTGACATGTTTGGCTGTATATTTATTATTAGCATTTCAAGTAGCAGTTAGCATTTTATGGGGTATTTGCCAAATGCTATATTATAAGTAGCATTTCCCTCAGAAAAGTAGCATTTCTAATTTTCTAAGTGTGTAATTTATGTCATTTTAATAACTCAAAATTAAAGCTAGTGATCGTGTCAAACACGTCGATGTTAACAGCTACTTTTTAGCCAACAACTAACGACTATGTTTGGTATGCATACTAAACTAATTTATCTGGTCAAAGTTGCTAATTTGACTACTTTTTAAGGTCCTTTGACCAAATAAATTGGTTTGGTAACACCCCTAGTTTAAATAATGAGCTAGCTTGTAACTTATTTAAATATAGGTTATGTTTGATAAAACTAGCTGAAATAGTAGCTGGATGCTGAAATAGTATTAGTAGCTGAATGCTAAAATGCCAGCTGAATGCTGAAATAATAGCAGCAACAGTAGCTAATAGTTTTTATCTTATAGAAATAGGAGTGTTTGGCAAAATTAGCTGATATAGTAGCTGATATAGTAGCTGATGTATATAAATTACATAAAAATGCATTATTTATTTTTAATCTTATTTTTTTATGAAATAAATGAGGGTAAATTAGGTATAAAATTTAGATTACAATGTTAAGTACATGGGCTTTTGTTTCAATAGCATTAGTGAAATGTTTTGTTTCAGCAGATTGACCTTTTCCTTATTTCTTTGCTAGTCATGGGGCTATTCTAAGCCAACAGAATTATACTGTGTTAACTAAAAAAAATGAAACAAAGTTATTCACTTGTACTCTGAATTTAATCTCAGCATAAGTTCTTCAGGTGCAAATCCAAGTCCCTTATTGAAGATATAATGGGTAACCACTTATTTATAAGTAGAGATGCTAATCAAGTCGGTTTCGGGTTGGGTCAAGGCGGGTTGAGTCATATCGGGTTCAGTTCTTGCTTGGTCAACATAAACTTTGGGTCGGGTTAATTTTGTTCCTGTCGGGTTTGACAGGTAAATCCTGATAATTATTTATCTGGGTCAATTTAACTTTTGGTCAATATTTTTGGTTATTCGTCATAACTAGGTGAGTTTACTTATATAATAAGTTAAAACCGTATATACTTAATTGTTTTAATTTGGATATATTGAGCTTAATTATTGTCCGGTCATCAAACGGGTTGGGTCATTATTGGATAAAGGGTCGATCCGGATCATTGTCTGGTCGGACTATCCGGTTGAATGTGTTGGGTCACAGGTCATTTATTGAGTCGGGTTAAGTCGGATTCGGTGGATCGGGTTTTCGGGTTAACAAGTGGGGTCGAGTTTGCAAGCTATATTTATGAGCGATTATCAAACTATTAAAAGGAGTCCCAAAAACTAGTCCATGAGCTTATTAGGCATAAAGTGGACAATACCATATTAATTTGGGGCACAACACTTTGTTTAAGCAAAAAGAAGTGATTCTGTTGTAAGTTAAGCCAAATACCCTTTTTAAAGAAATTAATATAAAAATAGAAATAGATTTAGAAAAATTTGGCACATGATAAAAATGGCAAAGTCTCATATGAGATGGTCTCACGATAATTTATTGTGAGACGGATTTAGTTGTTTAAAAAGTGAACCGTTTAACATTCGTTGTGACCATTATCATGATCCTATTACATTACATTACATTATTATATTACACTTTTTTTTTTGTTTCGAAATCGATTTCATTTAAAATACTTCAGTTTCAAAATGTTCATCACTTTATTGCAAAAGGACATTCCTAATGCGCATTCAAAATATCATTTCGGACATAACCCTTCGTACCATTCAACATTGGAAATTTGGTCCTTACAATCAAATCTTCAGACATAAAAATATCCAAACAAAAAGAAAAAACTTACTCAGCAGAGTAGTCCGTAGTGGTAGACTGGTAGTAGAACAATTCAAATCTACCAAAAAAAAACAAACAAAAGAAATTTGAAGTGAGAGCTATGTGTATATGTGTGCCGTGTGCGTGACTTGGTGGTGGTGTGCGACTGTGCGTTAAGCCAATCATACAACCTCATTCTCCGTCGTGTCTACCTCATCTCTCATTCTTCTCTCATCCCTCCATTGTCTTAGTCTTCGAAAATCATCCCGATTTCTACGGCCTTTTACTTTTTTTTTTTTTTGTTGGGTTTTCAATTTTAATCTTTCCTACATTTTCTTCTCCCCTACAATACAGCTTCTCCCCTTTCATCCAAACCCAACAAACAAACCCAAAAAGATCTGCTCTTTTCCTTTCTTCTCAGCTTCCTCATTTTTATTTTCATTTTTTCTGCTCAATTTTTGGTTTTTTTGTGGGTATTTTCATTCATGATATTCTATTCTTGTCTGCTGAAAAATCCATTCTTTTTTTATTTTGGAAATGTAAGAGAATAGTGTACAGGTTTCTTTTGTAATTTTCCCTGATAAATTTTTTTTTTATTTGAGCTATTTAATTTATTTTTCTGTGGGAGTTGAGTTTGAAAGATTGTATCTTTGTGTACCCATTTGTGATTTCAGCTGAAAATCTTCAGGACCCAGAAATTAAAAAGAATTTTTTGGGGGGGTTTTGCTCATCTGGGTATTGAAAATTTGAAGCAAATTTTGGTCAATTTTACAACATTTTTGATAAAGATTGAAACTTTGTGATCCATTATCTGAAATTTGATAATACAAAGTTGGTATTTATTTATAAAGAAATGTATGGGACACAAGAAAGCAAAAGGAATTTGGCATATGAATATCAGGCTCATATCATCAATTACAGGCCAAGTATTCATACAAGAAGGGCCAATCTGACAGTAAAATTCCAAGATATATATGGGTTTACAGTGGAAGGAAATGTGGATGATGTGAATGTTTTGAATGAGGTGAGGGAGAAAGTGAGGCA
>JBBYHQ010006428.1:0-11301 GCA_038382645.1 Spergularia azorica | reverse complement strand
GTTGAAAGATTTGGCTCAAAGGGAAGGTGTGAAGCTTATAACAGAAGATCAGCAGCTCATCAAGTACAAATTATGGGTTTTTTTTATTTTTAATTTTATTTATGATAATTAATATTTTCCCATCAGGGTTTTTATTAATTAGTTAAATGTTATTGTTATTATACTCCTAGAAAGAAAAAGCGATGAGTGTTTTGTAAACTTTTGTCTAATTATTAATTAAAGAGCTGATGGAGAAAGCAGTAGAACAAAAGGAAGTTATGATTTTATAATGGGAACAGTGTCCATTTTGTGCAAAATATGTTGTCTATGTATCTTTGTGTTTTGCCTCTTGATTGAGGACAATTTGTCTTCTAGCTGCAGTAGGAACATGTTGTGAATTACACAAGTGTGACATTGTCTTTATTACTCACTAGTCTTCTCTTTACACATCATTGGTCACTCTTCAAGGTTTGCTAGCTCTATCACTCTGCTGTGTGCCTAAAACACTTACGATAAGAGAGAAGTGATGACGTTTTCACCCACATGTTCTTATTTCTCACTTGTCTTATGTGTGCTAGCGCTCTACCGGGCTAGCAATTCTCTCGCTCTTTGTAGCATTGTTTCGTGATTTAAGTACGATCTGAGCCCTCTCGAACCAGTAACTTGTGTTTGTGAAAACAAACAAAAGGGGGAGTGGGGGATTTGACTAGTGTGAAAGGCAAAAAAGGGTGGACAAGACCAAAAAGAGTCACATGGAGAGCTAACAATGCATGTGGGACTCACATAAAATAAATAAAAGTGGGCCCAAAATATATAGTATGTTTGATTTGATGGTGAAACCCATCGGGCCCAATGGCCCATTGATGAAGGCCTATTGTTTCGCTCCCACCATGTGAGTGATGCCGTCCCCTATTATAACCCAAACAAATTGAACCCCTAAAAATGTAGGGTATACCTTACCTTGCCTTCCCAACTCTTATTTTTCTCTCTCCTACTTTCAATACATACCCCTCTGGCACCCACATTTCAGCCAGATACGACATATCATACGGGTGTATTTTATTATATACGGGGAGCTAATAGAAAACGAAAGTTGGATGTGATGCCACACGTATGACAAAGTGCACGATTGCTAGAATCTTTTGAACTCTGTGTGAGTGTGTTCCATACTTCTGTACTCCATGTCTCTATCTACTATTCTACTCATATGGTACATTATATGCCGGTTGAAACAAATTTCGAACATCCGACTTATAGTTAAAGGCAGATTTTTTTTTGGACCAATAGATTGGATGGGAGTTGGTATCCACTCCTACATATGTGAGTAGTGTGTTTTGTGTTTAGTGTTTGGTGAGTCTTGCATAGCTAATTAGCTATGATTCGATCTTCACAAGTGCTAACAGGTTGCGTGGGTGTCTCTCAACTATTGATTCCGATACCAATGCAAGGGTTTTGGCTCGGTTGTCCTCTGAAGCGTCCAAATTGGCTTAGTGACGACTCTATTTATTGCAATACTCTAATTTAACACGTTTTATAACGTATAGTACTCCGTATACTTGATCGAGACATACTTCCTTAGGTCGAAAGAGACTTCCATTGTTCTTGTACACATCTTAATGTGTTGCTCAAAAACGTAGATAGAAAAGAAGAGTCTACAAATCTTAAATTCAACTAAGCTAGCTAGCGTTGGGCTAAGTAAGGCGTAGAAAATTGTTTACGTCGCATCAGTTGGAAATTATATCTTTGTTTGGTTTGGGGTTTCGGCTCTTCTTGTCGCTTTGCATGTTGGTGTTTGAGACAAATCCTGGCCTTGATCTCCGGTAGCATGCTTCAATAGTTTACTACCCTTATTGTAGAGTGCATTTTTAGTTCTCTTAATTAAGTCAAGCTGACAAACACGACCATCTCTATCGAACCATCGGCTCCTCTTACGCAAATTGGGGTGGCCACAGGACGGTTTGGGTCGGACCTATGGACCGTTTAGTAATCGGCTTGGTTTGAAGTGCAAATCCTAACATGAGACGCACGTTAATGAATCTAGTCCATGATGAAATCGAATTCACTGTACTTTTGGAATGAAAATTAAGGGTTTCATTTTGGACAACCTATGAGGCGTTCTATTGTGCTTTCGCTAACCGTGACAAAACTCGCTTTCGACATAGCAAGTACTCATATATTACCAATAAAGGCAGTCATAGCATAGAACTTCGGCTAATGTTAAAGTCAAAATGTTCACAATTCGTGAAAATGAATCCACTAGTTAATACGTAATGTAACAAGTAATAATGTGACCCGGCCGGTGGGTCATGGGTGGGTCTGGTTTGTCTAGCCCAGCATAGAACCAATCTGTATTCGAGCCCGAATTGTGAAGAACCGTTGAGAGCTAGCTGGTCCAGCCCAAGTCTTAGAAAATTCTTTTTGAGATTTTGCTAAAAGTTGTTGGGCCTTTATTAGCCTAGCCAATTAGTGGGCTGGTTTGGACCCGGTGACCACCTATACTACCAACAGAACCCGTGTCCGATAGGCAATCTACGTTCTTTAAGTTGTGGTTGCTCTGTGTACGAGAATAGGTTACTGTGATATCGGCTAATTATAAAACAAATCCGTGAAAATGAGCTATGACTTTATGAGGTTCTCCAGCGTTTATGTAGATAGTATGCCCCTACAACGAAATTACATTTAAAAACCGTATTAATCTAAAAAAAAAAATAGATATAAAAATGTACGTAGTAAGTATTTACATGAAAATACATGCATTAACCATTCTTAAACTCATGTTTGCATATAAAATCTCACTTTTTGATTTTGGAAACAAAAATACTCGTTTTAATTTTGGCTCTGATAACAAAGAAAAACCATCATCCTTAAAAAAGTTATTAGAAAAAAAATGTACATATCCATGCTTAGACTTCTCCCTTACAATCGGATCAAGTAGAACAATCATTTCTACTTAGACTTCTCTCATAAGCTTCCTCCACCATTTCTGCATCACACTCATTTTTCACTCACATTTTCTGTAAACCATGCATAAAATTTCATAGTATTTCTTTGATCAACAAGCTAATTTTTTTATAATTAAGATGGAAAAATATTTAAGAGAAAACTTTGAGGTGGATCCTAAGAGACCCTCTGAAGAAGCGTTAAAGAGATGGAGATCAGCTGTTTGGCTTGTCAAGAATCCTCGTCGCCGGTTTCGGATGGTCGCCGATCTTGCTAAGCGTCGAGAAGACGCCCGTAAACGCCGTAACTTGCAGGTCATAATTTTTTCTTACTAACAGAATTAGCGTCTGAATTAGACATTATATAGATCATGTCATATATGGACCATGCATGTCTAATTTTGTGTCATGCTCCCTCCGTTTTTTAATAGGTTAACGTTTAGTTTGATTTTCTTATGGATTAGTATTATGTTTCATATGGTCATGGACGATTTTGCGTTTTGTGTGTTCCCTATGTGTACGTAGGCGGACTCAAAAACGTATGTACGTACAATCAAATAGTGCCCTAACGTGTCTCTAATTCAATATTATCACCCTTCACCTAAATGTACACCGGGATTATGTAATGTCTACTATACTCCAAATTTCGAATCAGATAGGATATACGAAATTAAAACATTTCCGATGAGTTTTGATACCATTGAATTGTTAATGTTTGAACTTCAGAGCTATAGTAAAAGAGGGTAAATTTCATGTAAACTCAACAAATACTCATTGGTTACTTCATTAAATTTGTTTGTGGAACAATATTAAGGCAATCTCCTCATTAAACTAAGTAAAGATTTCTCCTGTTGCAGGAAAAGATCAGAGTTGCTCTGTATGTACAAACAGCCGCCCTGCATTTCATCGATGGTATGGTTCACATCAGTGTGAAATTTAGAACAAACTCCGACTTTAATCGTCGTATATTACAATATTAATTGGTTGTTTTCTCTACACAGCTGGTAAGAAACAAAGCTTTGAAGTTTCCAAAGAAGCCAAGCAAGCAGGATACAACATTCATCCTGACGATTTAGCATCAATTGTACGCGGACACAGTATCCGGGACTTGAATGCTCATGGCGGAATAGAAGGCGTAGCAAAGAAGATCTCTGCGACCTTGAAAGATGGTGTGAGCTCGAGTGAAATAGATCGACGACAAGAAATCTTTGGGTGCAACCGTTTTGTAGAGAAACCATCCAAATCGTTCTTAGGCTTTGTGTGGGATGCGTTGCAGGACTTGACCCTCATAATCCTGCTGGTGTGTTCTGTATTTTCGATAGGTGTGGGATTGGCAACAGAAGGGTGGCCGGAAGGAACGTTTGACGGATTAGGAATAGTAGCCAGCATCATGTTAGTAGTTACGGTTACTGCTGTCAGTGACTATAGACAGTCTTTGCAATTCAAGGACTTAGACAAAGAAAAGAAGAACATTAAAGTTTATGTTACCAGAGGTGGACAAAGGCAGAAGATTTCTATCTACGATTTGGTGGTTGGAGATGTCGTGAATCTATCGATTGGAGATCAAGTTCCTGCAGACGGTCTGTTCCTATCAGGGTACAACTTATCGATTGATGAATCGAGCTTATCAGGGGAGAGTGAGCCAGTTCATGTAACGAAAGAGAAACCGTTTCTTCTGTCAGGTACAAAAGTACAGGATGGTTCTGCTAAAATGCTAGTCACGGCTGTTGGAATGAGGACTGAGTGGGGAACGTTGATGGCAACACTTAATGAAGAAGGCGAGGAAGAAACGCCACTGCAAGTGAAGCTTAATGGGGTGGCGACAATCATTGGGAAGATTGGTTTGAGTTTTGCAGTGGTGACATTTGGTGTTCTGGTTGCTAGATTTCTGGTAGACAAGAGTCAGAACAATGACATGAGCAACTGGTCCTCTGCTGACGCGCTGAAGCTGTTGGATTACTTCGCGATAGCTGTGACAATCATTGTCGTAGCAGTTCCGGAGGGACTGCCATTGGCAGTGACACTGAGCCTTGCCTTTGCAATGAAGAAACTGATGAAGGATAAGGCGCTTGTCCGGCATCTGTCAGCGTGTGAGACGATGGGATCTGCAAACTGCATTTGTACAGATAAGACAGGAACTTTGACTACAAATCATATGGTTGTTACCAAGTTATGGATACATGGCAAAGTTAAAGATGTGGGAAGTAGAGATTTAGCGAAATCGATATGCAACAGTGCATTGCATATTCTGATGCAAGGTATATTTCTGAACACTGGTTCTGAAGTTGTTAAAGGAGATGGAGGCAAGCCCAAAATATTGGGAACGCCTACTGAAACCGCCATTTTAGAGTTCGGCCTGCTTCTGGGAGGCGACTTTAATGCATTTCAGAGAGACTGGTCGACTGTAAAAGTTGAGCCTTTCAATTCTGTTAAGAAAAAGATGTCTGTCCTGGTTGCTCTACCTTCAGGTGGATTCCGAGCATTCTGCAAAGGTGCATCAGAAATAGTCTTGGCTATGTGTGATAAGGCTTTAGACCCGAATGGAAAACCTATAGCCATGCCCGAAGAATTGAGACAAAAGGTCTCAGAGGTTATAAACAAGTTTGCATCAGAGGCCTTAAGAACTCTGTGCATAGCTTACAAGGATATGGGAGAAAAATCCACAGGTGACAGCATTCCAGAGGAAAGTTTTACATTAATCGCAGTTGTTGGCATAAAAGATCCAGTGCGTCCGGGGGTCAGGGAAGCTGTGAAAACTTGTCAGGCAGCTGGGATTACAGTGAGAATGGTGACAGGAGATAATATTAACACAGCTAAAGCCATAGCTAGAGAGTGCGGCATATTAACCAGTGGAGGGTTAGCTATTGAAGGGCCAGATTTTCGCAAGAAAAGCCCCAGGGAAATGCAGGACATTATACCAAATATGCAGGTACACAGTAAAAATCAATGAACAGGTGCACAATTTATTTAAATGGCAAAAAGCTCAATATCTATATCACATTTCGTGTTTCCAGGTCATGGCGCGTTCAATGCCATTGGACAAGCACACTCTAGTGACGCAATTAAGGCAACAGTTCCGTGAAGTTGTAGCAGTAACCGGAGATGGGACAAATGACGCTCCTGCTTTGCATGAAGCAGACATTGGACTTGCCATGGGGATAGCCGGAACAGAGGTTCTCCATGTTTCACATTACTCTAATTCAATCCTTTGAATGTCTCCCTTCAAGGTTACTTAATATTTGTTTTACTACTTCACACAGGTCGCTAAAGAAAATGCCGATGTTGTCATCATGGATGATAATTTCACAACCATACTAAATGTTATACGATGGGGTCGTTCGGTTTACATTAACATTCAGAAGTTTGTACAGTTCCAGTTAACAGTTAACATAGTTGCTCTCATGATCAATTTTAGCTCCGCCTGCCTTTCAGGTTAATTAACAAGCTTTCAAAAGTCCATTAGCTATCTCCTTTTAGAAACACATTTCGGCTTTTAAGTGACTAATTACACTGTATTCTCCCTTTCTTTCCAAAATTACTGCAGGCTCAGCTCCATTAACGGCAGTTCAGTTGCTGTGGGTGAACATGATCATGGACACCCTAGGTGCCCTCGCACTGGCCACTGAACCACCAAATGATGAACTAATGAAGCAACCTCCTGTAGGGAGAGACGCACATTTTATAACCCAGGTCATGTGGAGGAATATAATCGGCCACAGCATCTACCAATTGGTAGTCCTAGGGGTTCTCCAATTTGATGGCAAACATCTCCTAAATCTAACTGGTTCTAACACCACTAAAACCCTCAACACCTTCATTTTCAACACGTTCGTCTTTTGTCAGGTAAACATAAACATTACAGAAACTGAAGTATGTGAATCCCCAAGAGTCATTTTTGAATGGCATGTTATTTCCATGTTCAGGTATTCAATGAAATCAACAGCCGAGACATGGAGAAGATAAATGTATTCAAAGGCATACTTGGAAACTGGGTGTTTCTAGCTATCATCGTGTCCACCGTGGTGTTCCAAGTCATAATAGTGCAGTTCTTGGGAACTTTTGCTGATACAGTCCCATTGAGCTGGAACCTATGGCTTCTTAGTGTAGGGATCGGAGCCATAAGTCTGGTCATTGCAGTTGTCCTAAAGGTCATTCCAGTCGACAGGTTCATGACTACTAAACACCATGATGGTTATGAGGCACTGCCCAGTGGTCCAGATTCGGTTTAAAACTTAAGTTTTTCAGGATGTCCTATACTCCTATTGTCCTTGAATGTAAAAAACTTGAACTTTGTCGGACTTTTAAAAATTTCTCCAACATTGTCCTAATGTGGAGCATACTCAATGACTAACGTGCAATGTTTTAGGCATTTATTACTTATCAGTACTACAGCACACTCCTGAAAACAGCAGATTATTGGGTTGATGGTTTGTCTGTAAAATTGACTCTTATTGAAACTAGAACAGTGTTTTGACAAGGGGAAAAGAAAACAAGAAAAAAAGAAAACACTGAGGTCACCACAATTCCTAGCTTCCTATTACTATAACCCCCCATGCAAATGATTCTAAATTCACTCCAACTCTCCAAGCAATTCTCAACTGTCCAAGATTAGAACGGGTTTCTGAAAATTAATAAAATGAAGGAAGTGTGACTGTGGTCTGTGGGAGGTGAAGATGCTAAATAATCCTGAAAGACCATGAGACGTCTTTTGTTAATGTCAATGACATCAACATTGAGTTCAATCATTCATAGGTCGTAATCAAATATCATGACTGATATGAAGCGGTCAACAGCAAGATGTAATTCTCCGGAAAAAGTCGACTTTTATTCACAAAACCAAGACATACATAGTACAAAACAGATCCCACTCATAATCAGAATTTTCATAAGTAACAAGAGAAGCTACATAAAGAGTAGGCTGCATACTGATCTATGACTAAAGCAATTTCATGAGTTGATATAGCTACTCGTTGGCACATACAGGGCTAGACCTCAACTCTAGAGAAGAAAATCGAAAATAATTAAATGTCAAATTATATCCCACAATAAAGAGAACTCACTAGATGACACGGCTACGACTTCTCTGCAGATTTCCGTTTTACAAAAAGCTTGCTGATATCTTCTGTAACGACATTGCTCCTGCAAGTTCAGCAAAAATAGTTTAAGCAGACACTCATTGCGATGTTTATGCTAAGAAGCTCTTTGTTCCAAGAAATATATGAAACTAAGAGAAGAACAAAAGCTTACCTTCCTCGAAGCTGCGGTGGTGTCAGCAGCCCACTGTTTGTTTCTGGAATATTCTTTGAGTGAGGCAAATTTGATCTTGGAATTTTACCACGAATAAGTGATGAGCTTGATCCATTTGATTCTCTCTTCCGGGATGCATTCTCAGCCATAGCAGCTGCAACTCGTGCAGAGTGATCAGTTCCAACTGGCTGAGATAAGATCGGAGAGCTTAAGAGCATTGACGCATCAGGAAGCTTCTCAAAAGGTGGAGGTAGCAACGGCGAGACAACTTGTGATGGCCTGTCCCCTGATGACCTACAGAAAATACATCTTTAAATAACCGACATACTTGTAATTTAAAACACTTTCATAACGTAACAAATCTAGTAGCTTTATGTACATACACAAGAAGATTATAGAATGATCAGTTCAGTCGGATATTACTCAATCTAAAGGGTCTTAGCTCTAGAACGTATCTGTTAAACAAGACAAGCACAGAATAGCAAACGGCACCACATAAAACATAAAAGAGAAATATAAGCGTTTCAAGGGGAACCAATCCCCTATCTTTTAAACTATTCAGATAAGAAAATAATAAGCTCTTCTCCACTCAAACAGCCGATTCAAGAATATTACTCTTTCTTATGGAAGGAAATTGCTTGATAAAAGAAGACTGCAACGGATGACCAATGGAATAGTAAATATGCTACTCAGAAAATCATTTCTTGTGAAGTTGTAATCTCACAATCTCAGTGATAGATTATGACAAATGCAACAGCCAGTCAGCCAAAACTTGCATGATGCAGAACAACCTCAGGCTTCTCATAAATGTTCTAATGAAAACAACAAATGAACAAGTTTGGCCTACTATGGTCCCACACGACTTCCTTAGAGGGAATTCTAAACAAATTATCAGAGGGCTAATGACTCCAAACAATCACAACTCAAGCCAAAGGCTCAAGCTTGGAAGCTTGTGTATAAAGCCCAAGGAGCATAGTGGCGGGGACGCTCACGTGGACACGAACTAGACTTTATTTGCATTCAATTCCTTTATGAAACCTTGTACCAAAAACCTGGATCTTAGAAGAAGGGTCAACATATACATAGGCGAAAGCTTGATATAGTGTGGATCAGGAAGAGGGAAGGATGAAATAAGAGAACAAGAAGTAAGTGGATGCAAATCCCATATGTATGCGTGTCATGTGTGCCTACAATGTGCTTCTACGATCAGTTCAATCCCTCGTGAACACCCAATGCCCAGGCATGGCCCCTCTATGCGAGTGTGATGAAACCAAGACTACACATCTCAGGTTTGCTGGATAAAGCTTTTGACTTGCACGGAACTCATGTTCATTCAAGTGTTTATAGATAAATTTGATTACTTTCACACTCTAATTTAGAGCTCATACAATATCACAACAAAATCCGACAAATTTGTATGGTAAAGCTCAACAGATTAGTTCGAAAAATCAACTACCACGCACAACAGTAATCCCCTTTTTGTTTATATTTCAAGTTTAGAAACAATCAGACATTCAGACGGATAGGCTGACTTTCGTAGTTTCCAGAGAGCTAGAAATCGAAATAACACCATGACCAACACTGCCAATAAAACTACGGGCACTCGTTAGAAAAACCGATAAAACTATAAATTCACCATCCTCCAGCCCTCAATTATTTAGAAGAATCAACTAGCATACACAAAAGTAATCCCCTTTTTGCTTATATTTCAAGTTTCCAAATATAATCCGAAAGATAGCTCTACTTCATCAGTTTCCAGACAGCTAGAAATCGAAATATCACCATGAGCAACACCCATGCCAATAAATATAGCTTCACAATTCTCCAGCCCTAAATTTAATTGGTACTCTTATACCAGATACTCAAAGTCTTACAGGGAACCATCCTGACCCCAAGCTAAGCAAAACCGAAACCGAGACCGAAACCGATACATAGTCATCAAAACCCCAAGATGGGTTCCCAGTACGACATTGAGTACACAGGTTTAAACGAAAAAGGGGCACATATAACATTGTCAAAACCCCAGAATCTGGAATAATTAAGCAAAACAATACAAACCCATTTGAGAATAACAATTAACAATTCAATTGAACAAAATAAAAGTAAAACTAAACATAGAAATTAAGCAAATTCATTAAAAGTTTGATGATTGGGAATTAACTTACTGGGATTGAAGTGAGGAAGAAGCTTGTTGTTGACGCTGATGATTTTGAGAGGTTGAAGATGAAGATGAAGTGGGAGTTTGATGAGGGCGGAGTTCTTCGGGTTGAGTGGCGGCGGCGACGCGGTGGCGTTGGTCTTGTTCTTCGTCGTCGGACGACGCATAATCCACCAGAGACATCTTGCGCGACCTCCCTCTTTACTTTTCTTTTATTTGCGGTATGAATGATAATGGTGGAACGTTTTTGGTGCGAACCCCGTGGATTGGGAAGGTATAGTTCGGATTCGAGTCGGGATTAGATCAACGCAACGTTGGGACTTGGGAGAGGTTGAGTAGAGGAAGTCTATGAAGTTCTAGGGGGTTCGGTGCGTTCCGTGTTTCGTTATCGATAGTTGAGGATACAGGATGAAAAGATTAGGGGCATTGTCGTCCTTTTTAGGTTTTTCTTTTATGTTCTCTCATTGCGTTCTTCTATGATCTCCGTTCTTGCTCTTTGCTTTCTTTCACTTATAATGTTTGCTGCATTCTTTCGTTCTTTCTTACGATTACCATATCTAGTAGGTAACTCTGTATCTAGTAATCACGGCTTTGCATCACCTCTCTTGTTCATGTTTGACTTAAACATTTGTCAGGTGTAAACCTTTACGTTGAGTTGGACTCTCTCTTATATTATTTAAAAAGTCGCCGTCATGTGAACATTCTTTCCGTCTCACAAGAGAGTTGCTATTTTGATTTTGCATTTTTTCGATTCACCTAAGACCCTGTTTGATAGGACTTATTTGCAGTAGTATTCAGATCAGTTCAGAATCATTCAGATCAGATCAGATCAGAGTCATTCAAATCAGATCAGATCAGATTAGAAATGTTCAAATTTCTAAGGTAGCGTTTGGAAACAAGCATTTGAAAATTTGTAATCATTTCAATTCCATCATTTGAGAATGTGGAATTCAAAATATAAATCAAATGTTTGGGGAG
>JBBYHQ010006381.1:0-11308 GCA_038382645.1 Spergularia azorica | reverse complement strand
CCATCTAGTAACACAAAAGGGGTAATTGGGTTTTTTGTTGCTTCCGCTAGTGATTGTGCCCATTTTCCCAACACAAATAAGGGACAATTTGGTTTCCAAGGGGCAGCAAACACTGATTCCAATTCCTCGCACCACAGTCCCCAGCACTTTCAGAGACGCAAGCTCAGAACGACAGATAATCAAGCCCACAGTTTACCAACTTTCGAAGCAGGCATACAATTATCAGTCGAATTTCCATCAAACAATCTTAAGCATATAAACAAACCAACTTCCAAATAAGGACAATTGAATTTACATCAAAACCGACTTCCGAGTATGGGACAATCACAATTACATCAAACCCATCTCCTAATAAGGGACAATTCCGAGTAAGGGATAATCAACTGTCAAATCAATCTGACTTCTAGATAAGGGACAATCCAAATTAGATCAAACCGACTTCCGAATAAGGGACAATCGACTTAAATCAAAACCCACATTCGGGTAAGGGGCAGCAGGAAAAACACTTTTGAAACGAGGAGACTTCATAATTCAATTCATAGGAGATTAAACTTTTAGACAATTTAAAACGAACTTCCGAGAAAGGGAGAATTGAATTGAAATGAAACCAACTTTCGAGAAAGGGACAATCAAAAGAAGATGAGCCAACATCCGAGAAAGGGACACTTAGAACCGAGATCAGACACATTACCATGTAAGGGACATCGTCAAACTGACTTTCAACTAAGATTCATGGTAGACAGGAGTACAGTTGAGCAAATCAGTTCCTGCAACTGATGTTTCGACAGTCTGTTAGGTGATCTCTACTCTGGAAGGCTGACAGACAGAACAATTTTATATATACTAGTCAAGACTGAAGAGCGCCTCAGGCACACATCTGAAACGGTTTCCACCAGTCGGCTCAATTTATACGTTACTTAACAATATTAGAATGTCACAACGATGGATTATTTGTTTCATAAAACCACATACCCAACACAGGTATGTGTGGTCTCGCATCACACATAAGACAACATTTGCAAAAGCTTGCAACAGGCGAACACCCGAGTAAGGGACAATCGAGATCAAACCAACACCCGAGTAAGGGACAATCAAGAATTCAAGATCAAACCAACACCCGAGTAAGGGACAATCAAAAATTCAAGATCAAACCAACACCCGAGTAAGGGACAATCAAGAATTCAAGATCAAACCAACTTCCCAATAAGGGACAAAACCAAGTTTCGAGGGAGGGACAGTAAAGTGAAATTAAACAAGCGACAGTTGAATTTAAGCCGAGCAAGGGACAAATGGAAATTTAATCAAAACATGTTTTAAAGTAAGGGACAACTGAATGTAATCAAACCCAACTTTCGCGCAAGAAGGGACAATTGAATATATCAAACCAACTTTCGAGCAAGCGACAATTGAATTTATATCAAACCAGTAAGATCAAACCAACTTTCCGAATTAGGGACAATCGAAACAAGAACAAGCGGACTACTTTCCGAACTAGGGAGAAAAAAGCGGACTACTTTCCGAATTAGGGACAATCGAAACAAGAACAAGCGGACTACTTTCCGAACTAGGGAGAAAAAAGCGGACTACTTTCCGAATTAGGGACAATCGAAATAAGAACAAACCGACTTACCGAACTAGGAACAATTACATTCGTATCAAACTTCCAAATAAGGGACAATTGGGTTTCCGAGGGGCAGCAAGAAAAACCCATCTCAGCAAACACTGATTCCAATCCCTCGCACCACAGTGTCCGAATAAACAAACCAACTTTCGAATAAGGAACAATTAAACCGATTTCCGAGTAAACGACAATTGAGTTTTCTATGAAACCAACTTCCGAATTAGGGACAATTCATATTGGATTAAACCAACTTCCGAATAAGCCACAATAAAAACCGATTTCCGAATTAGTGATAATAAAACCGACTTCCGAATTAGGGACAATTCATATTGGATTAAACCAACTTCCGAATAAGCCACAATAAAAACCGATGTCCGAATTAGCGACAATAAAAACGATTTCCGAATCAGGGACAATTCATATTGGATCAAACAAACTTTCCGAATAAGCGACAATTGAAACAAGAATAAACAACTTTCCGAATAAGCCACAATTGAAACAACAATAAACCAACTTTTCGAATTAGGGACAATTCGGAATAAGAACAAACGGACTTTCCGAATTAGGGACCCGTTTAGGGACAATCGAACCGACTTTCCGAATTAGGGACAACCGAACCGACTTTCCGAATTAGGGACAATTGAACCGACTTTCCGATTGAGGGACAACCGAACCGATTTTCCGATTGAGGGACAATTAAACCGACTTTCGAATCAGGGACAATCAAAATTAGATCAAACTGATCTCCGTATAAGAGACAATCGAAATTAATTCGATCAAATAAACCACTTTCCGAAAAAAGGGACAATCGAACAATCAAATTGATTTTTGAATAAAGAGACAACTAAAATTACAAAAAACAATTTTGAAGAAAAGATTAAAAATTATCGTTGAAAAGAAAAAAAAAAAAAAAAAAAAAAAAAGAGAGAGAGAATTTCTGAAATTATCGTAAACTGGAAAAAAAAAATGGAGTAAGTTTGAAGTGAGAGTTTAACGGAAGAAAAATTGGATAGTAGGTATGTTTGGAAGAATGAGTTGATATGATGGTATTTATATGGCAATTTAGCCGACATTCTCCAAAAGAGGCGGTGAGCTGTTTTTTATTTTAAAACTTGGGTTGGGCCATTATAGTCGGCCCATACTTTGGTCCGACTTTCCAAATTTTGATTGTGGATATCCCAAAACATGACACAAAAATATTTCATAAAAGTATGTTTGTCTTAAAACAACGTTTATATGCAGGTCGCAAATTATACCATGCTTCCGGGAGCACAAGGAGCATAGTGGTCCTCCTCACAATAGAGTGTGGTCCCTACTCCTCTATTGTGAGGAGAACCACCATGCTCCTTGTGCTCCCGGGAGCATGGTATGCAGGTACAAAATTTACAGTGGTCAAAATTAGTGTCTCGTAGACTGCATAAAAGTCTATGTGATGTTTAATTAAGGCGGATAATGGAATTACATATTAGTATGCACTTTTTTTTCTTTTTTTATCTATACCATATAGCAACCTGTGCGACGTGCATTATTGTACTGTCATTCAACTAGTATTATTCTACACGATTAAAATTGAAATGGGGACTCCAAGAAAAAAAAATTGGGGAAATAATTTTGGGTAGGAGGGACATTTGAAGATGGGAGGCAGAATCATTTACAGTGTATAAAGTGTCTATCTACGTTATTAATCCTCTACAGAATTATTTAAATTTAACAACCTATTATTGAACAATGTAACATAACGGTCCGCATTTTGCACAACCCAATAAACTAGTTAAATTTCAAATTATTAATATGCTTCCAATCTTATAAAGACTAAGGCCCGGTTTGACAGGACTTGATAAAATTAGTATTCAGATCAGTTCAAATTCATTCAAATCAGATCAGAAATCTTCAAATAACTATCAATGTATTTGGTCCATAATTGATATTAATTCGTTTGAAATTTAATCAAATATTCAACAAATTCAGATCAGATCATATCAATTAAGAGTCATTCAAATCAGAATCATTCATATCATATTAGATCAGTTCAAAAAGATGCAATATTATTGAAGTTTGATGATCTAACGAGTAGACATTGGTATTTGGTAACATAAGCACTACCTTACGTCTAAGGGCTAATTAAGGTAAGTAGAGGCCTTGTGTGGCCACACACCCTTTTAGACGATCCTGCCTATCGGACACCTTTCGAGTCGATCCTACTTACCGGACACCCTTAGAGTCGATCCTGCCCATCGCACGACATCAATGACGACGGTCCTAAAGAAGTAGGATACACCATTATTGTGTCCCAACTGAAGCAATCATCAACGCGATCATGGTGGAATATGCACGGCCCAAACGGGGTAATAGACCAAGAACATTTATCCTCATTACTACATAAGCAACTGTCCCTAGAAAAATCATATATGTTGAACCACTTGAGTTCCTCCTCATCATCTCCCCATTTGAAGCTGCAAGTGTACAATGTTGTTCCCCAAAAGTTTGGAATAAATGAAAATTCCCATGATTGTCCAGGATGTAGCACTTGCTCCTCCAAATTATCGTCTGTGGATTTACAATGAACCGTGAGATCGACTTCGAGACCGAGTGCGTTAATCATCCTTACGTAAGTCGTGAATGGGAATGCCGATGGTGGTGATTCTTCTGTATTGCAAGTAGTAAGAATACTTGCAAAATAAATTGTTAGTAGAAGGTGATAATAATAATGTTTTTTAGGCCTCGGCATTTTTAATTTTGAAAGAACTTTTTTTTTTTTGCTTGATTCCAAGTATATGAGCAAAGACTAGGTTTAAGAATTGTACTACATCATGTTATATATCATTGCCGTTTTACCAATGTCATGACCTCATATCCTCGAGGAATATACTTTTTTTTGGTGTTCGTCGAATGAACTAACTAGTAAGTCACTCGATACTCATGTTAATTAGTTGGACAAAGTAAGTAATGTCTCATGAACCAACAATCAATTAGTACATAACACTTCATTTCAAATTGTTATGATGCTTGCAAATTCTTATAAAGACCAAAGCTTACTTTGACGAGTGTATGAAGTAAGCCACTATCAAACTCTGATATACTCCCTCCGTCCCGATGAATTCCTTACCTTTGTGTTGGGCACAAAGGCCAAGGAAAGGAGAAAGAAATACAAAAACAATGCATAAACACATGAGTGGTGGGACAAATTACCCAAATGTTTGTGGGGTTTGCGTCTTTTAATGGTTTAAGTGAGGGTATACTGGTCATTTTACAAGTCAAATACAACCCAAAAATCGAAAGGTAAGAAATTCATTGAGACGGCCCAAAATAGAAAGGGTAAAGAATTCACCGGGATGGAGGGAGTACAACTTACGAGACTAAATATATATAGCGAACAAAATACAACCTTATTATGGAAGTCTAAAGGACCTAACGCATGCATAGACATTGGTAACATAAACACTACCTTACGGCTTAAGCCTAAGGGCTAATTAAGGTCTCTTGAGGCCTTGTGTGGTCACACACTCTTTTAGTCGTACCTGCTTAATTACCGGACGCCCTTGGAGTCGATCCTGCCCATCGAACGACATTGATGAAGACGGTCCTAAAGAAGACGGATACCCCATTATTGTGTCCCAAAGGAAGCAATCAACACGACCAGGGTGGGAGAGGCACGGTCCAGACGGCGTAATAGACCAAGAACATTTATTATCGAAACCACATAAACACTCGTCCCTTTTAGAATCATATATGTTGAACCACTTGATCTCCTCCTCATGATCATCTCCCCATTTGAAGCTGCAATAGAACAATGTAGTTCCCCAAAAGTTTGGTATAAATGAAAACTCCCATGATTTCCCAGGATTTAGGACTTGCTCTTCTAGATCATCGTCTCCGGATTTGCAATGTAGCGTGAGATCGACTCCTAGACCGAGTGCGTTAAACATCCTTACGTAAGTCGTGAATGGGAATTCTGTTAATGCTGGTTTTTCTGTAATGCAACTAGTAAGAATACTTGCAAAATAAATTGTTAGTAGCAGGAGATGTTTTTGAGACCTCGGCATTCTTTATTTGAATGTAATTTCGCTTGACATAATTCACGTATATATGGGCCCTTTAACGCTAGTATGGGATTTTTCAGGTGTTTATTATATGCATAACTAGAGTTGTAGATAAGACGATAAGTAGATGATAGGTCACTTGACACTCATGTTGGACAAAGTGACGCGTCATGAACCAACTACCTAGTACATAACACTTTTATTTTTCAAGGAACAAGAAGTGTGGAAAAAAAAACATATTCATGTGACAATGTTACTAAGCTTATAAATTTGACAGTTATAAGTCCTAACTGTAACTGTGTTGCATGTAGCATTATTTGATACAGGAATGCCAATTTAGCTTGAGACAAGAATTTTGACGTGCTAGCTATCAGCAAGTTCTGCTCAAGCAGTCGAACTGAAACTAGATTGTATTTATGTCACAGAAATCGCAAGAGGTCCAAAACTGTAGTGGACACGGACACGCAGAATCAGAGTGTCAAGTTAGAGTGAGTAGAAGTGAAATTTTCATAATCTGCGTAAGGCCAGGTATTGCAATTTAACTTTACGATTACTCGAATTCTACATAACCAGCAAATTATACTACAATGAGACACAATATAGTGAAAAAAATACAATGTTATTATTTCTTGGAGGACTAGACTACAACTAGTAACATACTAATTAACGTAGGTAACATACAACTAAAGCCACTTGAGTAAACTTTACGCGGTCACACACCCTGTACCAGTAAGTCGATCCTGTCTCTCGGACACCATTGACGAAGGTCCCAAAGAAGTAGGAAGCCCCTTTGTGTTCCAAAAAAAGCAAGCTTGAAGAGGGTAGAAGAGGCAAGGCCCAGATGGATGAATATTCCACCAACAATCAGAGGGATAAGGACATAAAACAAGCATCCCTAGCACCATCATATATGTCGAACCACCTGAGCTCCTCCTCGTCTCCCCACTTGAAACTACAAAAATACAATGTATTTCCCCAAACCTCTGGCACAAATGAAAATTCCCAGTGATCACCAGGATGTAGCTCTTGTTCTTCAAGATCATACTCTCCCGACTTGCAATGTAGCGTCAGATTGACTCCGAGACCTAGATCATTGTAAATCTTTAGATGATTCTCTACGATAAAGGGTCTGTGATCGATGCAATTAGTAACATTGCTTGCAAAATAAATTGACAGCAGCAGGAGATAAGCGTGAGGCCTAAGTGGCATAATTCTCACCATTATTTGAAATGTAATAATGGTTGATTTACCTATAAGAGAAGGCTAGTGAGGGTGAACAATATATATGTGGGTTTAACAGGCTAGCAGGTTAGCTAGTTGATCATTCGACACTCATGTTGGACAAAGTGATGGCTCATGAACCAACTACCAAGTACATGAACTTGCATTCTTCAAGGGACCAATTCACTCTTTGACGCGCTCATGTGACAGTTGAGGTTATGATTTTGACATCCGAAACTTGCACCAAAATCGGCTAATTCAAAATCATAATTCAGATCACTGTGTATATGAAGGCACTCATCTTGCCAGTTCCAGTATATATTATGTGAAATTCGGGGATTCGATCTATACATTGTGGAAACTATATAGATGTAGGTATGTAGGTAACTAATGACAGACAATGATCTGATGATGATCATGCTGAGTTTACTTGAAGTCAAGACAAATATTGGGTACTCTCTCCGTTCATTTGGGATTGTTAACGTTTGATTAGAATACATATACGAGAGCAATTGAAGTCAAACATTAACTATCCAAGCAAGTGGAGGGAGTATTAGATAAAATGAAAACTTTTCTTAAGAAAATGTTACCTGCTGTCCTCTCTGTGCTTTTGTATATGATACTGGAATGGGAAGTAAGCTTGAGTCACGAATCCTGTACCAAGTCCTCATCATCGATGGCATCTTCGATAAGATTAATGCAAGAACCAACAGTCATCCCCCTAGACATGCCATCAGCAAGTTTTGCTCGAGCTTCTTCATGACGGCGTAGGAGAATGATTGTGTTCAAGACTGCCCATCTCACCTGTGAATCTGCTTTCTTCTGTGTGAAGCCCAAGCCCTTGAGCAGTTCATCCAGCTTTTCAGCAGGTAAAGTACTAGAACTCAGAATTCAGAAATAAAAGCAAGCACTGGTACTGTAAGGTGTAAGCACAATGACATTACAGGCAGTTACAAGCTGCTTTTTGAGGTTTACAGGAGTTTGCCTTCTTAGAGATTCAAGGACAGTTCTAAGGCTCCCTATAATTGCTTGTTATACAAAAATTTGATGATTCACTTCCAGCAACACAATACAGGTCAGGCAGACAGATAGCAGAAGACAGACTGATATGTTTAGTAATGATGAAGAAAACATATGTAACGAGTGAGAAGATAAATTGAAGAACCTTGTTGATATCAGTTAGGCCTCCTTCAGCTTGTCCATATAAGAGATACTCTGTCGCTACCCCGGCCAATGCTATACATGAGAATCTGTTCAGCATCTAATGAAGACAGAACGCGGTCATAACTCATGAGCATTAAGTATTTACCATCAACTGATAAATGGCTGGAATGGAAGAAAAGCACGCTCTTCTTAGACAAGAAAACATACAGTAGCTGTAACTTTTCCCCTGTTGACCTGCAATGAACAGTCAGTTTCTTCAATCGCAGGACAGTAGTAACATGAATTTGGCATTCCATAATCGAAACAACATGACCAAAAGACGCTTATTGAACATAAGCGAAAACTAAAGACAGGTGCACTTGCATATGTGAAAAGACTATGTTATATAAGGAATCAGGGCAGGGGATTGTAGAGCATAATGATTTAACACAGAGGGAGAGGTTACCTCCTCAAGGAACTCAAAGTCCACGAAAGTCGTTCCAGCTTGGACATTGAGAGACCCCTCTTTCCTGAAAGCTTCTAAACTTGAAAGTGTATATCCCCTAGGAAGGATCCCGAGCAAATAGGCGATTAAAAAGTGGCCAGCCTCATGCTACACATGGAATATGATACAACAACATCAACAACAAAGTCTTGGTCACAAAGTAAATCAAGCATTCAATTTTAGCAATTCAGCTCCATTGAGACTGAAATGTGATCAAGAGGAGAACTTGTAAGGAGTTCATCTGACAAACAACATGAAGCCAAACAAACGACGAAGAAATGCATATCATTAGCATCAGGCAAATGGAGAGACATTGAAGTGCCTACTTGAGTAACGCGGTTGTGGTACTTTTGACTGACAGTATGACCAATTGTATCGAGAATCAAGCTACCAATCCCTCCATTAAAAGAAACCTAAAAAAAGCCGCAAACACATAGTAACATCAGGGAGCTACTCTGATGGTCAGGTAATAATAAGACACATTTATCCCATCGAACATGTTATCTCCTTTTCGAATATATGAAGCTCTGTTGCAGTTCTAATTCTTAAATTGTCCTGATGGAAATAATACAAAGAATATAGATAACCAAACTTAGAAATGCTGCAGATTCAGAAGATAGCGCATTTGTACAGTGGTAAAGAAACGTAAAATGTTACCAAGTCCAACATCCACAAGAACAGGAACCCTAGAGAGATATAAAGTAGTTGTTCAGAGTTAAGTTCAAGGGCATTCCACGCAGCAATACCACCTAAAGCCGCGGCAATTTGCAGGTTTCTCTCGATTGAGCCAAGTGTCGAATCCACAGGTGATAACAGCGACACAGCTTCAATCCCATTCAGCTTTAATTCATCCAAACTATACAATCTCTGAGGAACCTGCACTATACATCACACATTGATCGGCTGAGTTTTAGCCTGAACCTTATTACTCGAGTATAAACTTTAGGACCAGGAGGCACCATCTATAGTGAGCCTCCCCCAAGGTTCCAAAATGCAATACAAAAGGTCGATTAAAAATAGGTAAATCGTAATATTTGGCTCTTCCAACTCTATACAACAGATTCTGCCTCCTACAACCCAAATGGTCAAAAACAACAGAATGGTTCCACAAACCCACCATTCTCTATGATCCGATTGAGATTTTAGGTAATCAAAACTTACATCTACTAGTATATATTCAACTATAGTATCTTAGTTCCTATTAGTTCCTATCGTGTCCCCCCCCCCTCAAAAAAAGGAGACAAACTCATTGCGGATCACCTGTCGGCTGTCGCACTTTCATGTCTCGTTCCATGTACCCCACCCCCAAATTATTTTGATGACATGCAATAAAGGAGCCACCACCACAACTCCAATTACCAGTAGACATACCATAACAAAAAAAAAAAACTGGTCCGATTACATTCGCTAGAATAGTGCCAGTATCCGTATCTTTAAATTGTTTATACGTAGTTTGAATACGTGACACGTGACAGAAACTCAAACTAAACGTAAACGACCCAAAAAAAAGACATAAGGGAGTAGATGATCAAATGATTATTGGATCTCCAATAATTTTCAACCATTCTATCATTAAAACCCCCAGCTTGGAGATTAGATCATTGAATGTTTGGAACAAGAATTCATCCCTCCAATTCAATTGTATTTACCAAGTTATTCAACATAATCATCATCATTGTCATGGTTAATACGTTTTTATATTATAATTAAGCTCACGTTATAGAAAGAGGCTCTTACTTCAAACGAGATTGGAGGAGAAATCGACCCAAGTGCAAATTGCAATGCAACTTTCACCAGAGGGTTTTAAGAGTGATTTTGGTAAAGTGGACCATTTTAGTGGGTTAGCCACTAGTCCGGGGTTAGATGGTCCGATTACACACCTAAGCCGAGTTCAGACCCTTATAAGTCATATCGATAGGCCGTTTCACGAAATTATTTAAAGTAAATGCAGCGAAAAGCGAGACGAACCTGACGAGCGGAACCGAAGCCACGGAAACCACCAGGGTGGGCTTTGGACTGCTTGACAAGAGAGAGAGCGGCCCTCTCATCTTGTTTGCCCAACTCCTTGTCCAATTTCTCCAACAAATCCCTTCTCACAACTCCTCTACTGGTTTCTGAGGTGGGCCCACATGATGATATTGTGAAGCGTAAACTATAAGATAAGATGCCCATTCATTCGTGTTTGTGTGTAATGCGATTGCAATCCAAAATGATGGAAGTTGAAGGCTTTGGAGCAAAACATAGGCCCTCAAGGCTTAAACCCATCTTCAACTCTACTAATGGGATCCACATATTTTGTGGATTTTTTTTTTTCTTGCGTCCCTATATGTTGCCTACAAATAAACTATTCCGTGTATCTTTTTTTATAGTTATCGTAGGAAACTACAACCACGGTGCTAACTAGAATAATCGATGCCTCGAGGGTCATCTAGTTAGGATTCTTATGACGACTACCAAGTCTATGAATTAGGCTACCCACAATGGGTGAGGCAAACATACTAAGGCAAAGGCAAAGGATTTTATAAAAAGATAAATTAAATATATTTGAGGCAAAGGGAGGGAGTGAAGGGCAAAGTTTGCCCTCAATTGAAAATGAGGCAAACTGGGGGCACGACACACGTGGAGAGAGAAAAGTGAGGCTTTTTGTAACACCCCCAAATTTCGGCCTATTTTAAAGCATTATTTTATTACAAAAATGCGGCAAAATCCGATAATATTACAATCGATATACAAAGCTGACAAAATACATTCTACACAGTTTATACAATTTGACAAGGC
>JBBYHQ010006357.1:0-11309 GCA_038382645.1 Spergularia azorica | reverse complement strand
ATTAACTCAGTTATATTTGGTATTGGGAACTATTGGAGCTCAGGTTTACTTCTCCCTAAACATGTAGCTCAAATGCTGGATAAAAATAGTAGAAATTTCCTTTGGAGTATTGAAGAAGGAAAGAGGAAGTTGATTTTTATGAAGTGGAGTAAAGTCTGCAGGCCTAAAACAGAGGGAGGTCTAGGAATAAAGGAAGTTTTGTCCTGGAACAAAGCAGCAATCAGTAAGTGGATGTGGAAATTAGAAGCTAAACATGAGGGTCTGTGGATTGAGTGGACTCAGGCTTACAAACTTAAGAATTGTAGCATATGGGATGTGAACTCAAAAGAGAGTGATTCTGAAAGTTGGAAGGGAATCTTGAAAGTGAGGGATGAACTGTTGGCTAAAGCAGGTAACAAGGAGAAGGCAAGGGAGGTGCTAGTTTCATGGAGGAGAGGAGATAAATACAGAATGCAGGAGGCTTATAATTTCTTCAGAATCTGCAGAAGAAAGTATGGTTGGAGTAAGATCATTTGGAACAATGCTAATCTTTCTAAGCACATGTTCATCACAAATCTGGATGTCCAAAGGAGTCTTGCAACAATAGACAAACTGAATCACAGGGGTATGGTGATAGTAAACCGGTGTTACCTGTGTAAATGCAGTCTGGAAAGTGCCGAGCACCTATTTCTCAGCTGCAGTTATACTAAGGTAATATGGCAGAGCATTTTGACCTGGATGGGCATTAATAGAACAGGCTAGAGTCTGCTCAGGGAGATTCAATGGAGTGCAGGCAGAAAAATGAAAAGACATTGGCACTTCAATTGGTATTGCATCAGTTTAACTGCAGTTGCCTACTCAATCTGGTGGAGAAGGAATGCAAGAGTCTTTAGTGTTGGTACACATTTTATAATTGGGCCACAGCTCTTAGCAAAGTGATCCTTGGAAAAGGCCATGTGATACCCTTAAAGCCCAAAAGGTACTAGCCATTAGATCTTGGTTGAATGAAGGGTCAGGATTGATTAGGGGTACCTTGGCTATTCCTTGGACTCCCTATAAATACCCCCTCATTTGTCATTATCTAGAGGACTTTTACACACACAATATATATTCTCTCTCTACTCTTTTATTATCTTTGTGACCACCCCATCCTTTCGACTCAATACTGACTTGAGCGTCGGAGGGGGGTCGCCTGGCGAAAGCCGGGCCCCCCTTGACCGTTTGTTTGTGTGCACAGGAAACCAAAGTTGATCCCGGTCTATCCCTAAATCGAACCTACCCCAACATTTGGCGCCGTCTGTGGGGATAGATTGTGAGGGTCGATTTAAGTTGACTGCGCAGTGCGACTGCGGACTTGGGAGTGCGTTGTGCGCATGAGCCCCTAGGAGAATTACAAAGAATATTTCTGATTGAATTGGTTGCAACGTCGACTTCGGAGCGGCCGGACTAGACCCCGCATTCGAGGCGGCAGTTCGGGCTCCACCCATACTCAACCGTAGTGCGGAGTGCGGAGCATGGAAGTGTGAGCCGCACAGAAGACATATTGAAGTGCATGTGTGCGTAGTGCGAGCCCAAAGCCAACCCGCGTGCGAGTTGTAAATGTAGAGTGCGAAGTGTGTGAGCGCGGAGTGGATTCGAAGCCTCCCAGATGGGAAGCATGATATGTTCGGAGTGCGGTGTGCGGGCATGGTTTACGAAATTTGGTGTGCGTGATGCGCGAGTGTGCGCGGTGGCAGCTCGGACTTAGCCTATGTCCAAAGAAGTCGCACCGACCTCGGTCAAGCCGTGAAGGCCGCATCGGGGACGCGACTCGTGTTCGGGGTGTTTGAACTCGACACCACTCGGAGCGGTATCTCGGACCCGTATGTTGGAGGCGGCATTTTTGATCCCGTTGGACGTGGCGGCTCGCACCCTAGGCCAGCCCATTCGAAGTAGAGGTTCTGTTCGCTGAGTTTGCTTGGATTCGGCCTGGGTTTGGTGCGAGGACCCGGGATTGACTGCGAGGAAGCATAGCTTGGATTCGACCCGAGGTCGAAGTGGTCGGATTCTCTTGCCAATCACCGTACCCCGCAACCAAGAGTTTGGTGGTCGCCTGTGACTGCTGGTTACCTTAAAGGCAAGACCGGGTCGTGGTTGCTCGGACTCGTCCCAAGTTCGAGGTGGTCGCGCGGATTGCAGGCTCACGGTGACTAGGATTCTTCAAATGCTGCTGTACGAAGCGAAGACCTCTTTAGTTGAGCAAAACCAAGTTCACATCGGAGAATGCTAGTGGGAAGAGTTTATGGAGGATTGAGGAATAATATTTGCTGCGTATTAGGTGCTCTTTATTTGAGCCACATACAAACTGAGACTGAAATCCAATAAGATAAGTAAAGTATTTCACTTTTCGGTTTACAGCTTTACTTTTGCATGCCATCGGTGGTGTGACTTATTGAATTGCATTTAATTAATGCATGCTAGCCTTACTGAGTTTACTGGTCAATTGGGTAGCACCTGATATATTATATGCTAACTTTACGAGAACATGCATGCAAAATGGTAATTTTGAAAAAAGTAAATTAGTTGGTATAAACCAGGGTTTCATTGTATATGCATTAAAAAGTAATAAAAATTCTGGGAAAAAACCAGAATTCTAGATTCGATATAGGACGACTTAGTATTTCTACATTCATCCCCATCCAATCAAAATGGGGGAGGGGTTTCTTTTGATGGGATTGATTTATTTCTTGATAAATTGTGTGATAAGAAAGGTCTTTTTTTTTCTATTTTATCAACAATTTTATAATTTTTATATTCAGTCTTAGTATTTTCAGTGCTACTACTAATATTGATCCAAGACTCAATGTCTAGTTTTTTTCTAAGACAAAAATGAATAATTTTCCAATCATTGTTGGCTGACTTGTTGACTTTAGTCACATATAATAACCATACGTTAATTACTTTACACAATTCACATGATATTGTTACATGTATCATGTACGTATTTAAAAGCATGTTCATTTGCTCCTAGAAAAATGATATTATATGCTGCTAGGTGGTCATTCCCATGTGAATGTTTGCAACTTGCATGTTGACCACTCGTATGTACCGCTACTTTCTAATAGCGTACCTTGAAATTATTGTTTGTTGTCCCTTCCCTAAATACTTTATTATACGTGGCATTTTTTATAACCAAATGCACTTGAGCTTTAATGAATCATGGCTGTTAGTTGTGGTAAATGGGCTATTATTCATGCGCATGTTCGGGAAATAGTATGCGGGATGCTCGAAATTACTTCATGTAGGTACTAAAAGCATGTTATGTTGGTTGACCATCCAAATGTTTACATGCTAGTATATCGCAAAACATGTGTGTTACGTGTTTATACTTATAACGTGTACCGCGTACCACGTCTAATAATGTGAGAAATATCTTCTCAAAGTGCTTTTGCGTCCGCGTAAGGACTTGATTTGTATCGCTCTTAATTCAAACCTGATAAACTCGGATAAGAATAAGAGTGGGAATTAATTAGCAAGCATGCCTATTTTTTCATGACAAGAATCTTTATCGCATGTCATTATCACATTATTAGCCGAAAGACTTATTGAGTGCAAAGCATGAACTATGTACATTTCAATTATTTTTGCAAATTGCATGCGTCGTACTCTCGAGCTCGGTTGTTTACTCCAACTCAAACTCGAGAGTGGCGGCAAGGTGGTGTGATGCATGATTGATTAATGCCGCAAAATTTTATATTCTTTGCCAAAATTGGCATGAGCAAAAGTGCAAAACACAAATTGGCGGGGATATTATGTCATTTGCGGATGTTTGGAAAGACAAACACGACCGCACTTCTCTTTATTGGAGCAAGCTAGCATCTCAATTCCCTCATTCGAGTAATCACTTATTTATTTTACGAGGCGACGAGTAATTACTTCTTGTCAAATCGACATCTCTTTATTTGAGCCAATATTATTATTATTCGATTCAACAAAGGTATAACCAAAGTTATATCTCCGGGTTTTCGAAGAATGACCAACCAAAGTTGGTCGAGTTGGCAAGCTTCGCTCTATATTCGTGCAAATGTTATTGCACCTATTCCCCTTTATTTGGGCAACGATCGTCGGCTCAGCAAAGACCTCATTGGCGAAGACAATCAAAAACTTTCGAGTTTTCATCATCCTCGACTCGAAAAGGGCTTCTTGACACCGATTTTGAAGACCATGACCTCGGCCTCCGCGCCTTGAGGGGCTGGATTATTGACCTCGCTTTGAGCATAGCTCGGCTCGAGGAAGAGTCTGCATACCGACCTAGCCTTGAGCACAGCTCGGCTTGCGGCGCTAGACTCTTGCATCGGCCTCGATGCGGTGGAAGTACTCAATCTCGGTATGATGAACTCCACCATCGGCCTCGATGCGGTCGAAGAAATCAACCTCGGTATGATGAACTCCACCATCGTCCTCGATGCGGTGGGAGTGCTCACCCCGGTTTGAGGACTTCGCACCATCGCCCTTGATTCGAATGAGGTCCTCAACCTCGGTTGCGAGGACCTCACTATCTACCTCACTTGGGAGCGCAGCTCGGCTCGAGGTTAAGCTCATCATCACCCACGCCTTGGAGCACAGCTCGGCTTGAGGTTGAGCTTCAGACTATTATATCGGCCTCGATGCGGTGGAAGTACTCGACCTCGGTATGATGAACTCCACCATCGGCCTCGATACGGTGGGAGTACTCAATCTCGGTATGATGAACTCCACCATCGGCCTCGATGCGGTGGCAGTACTCGACCTCGGTATGATGAACTCCACCATCGGCCTCGATGCGGTGGGAGTGCTCGACCTCGGGTTGAGAACTTCACACCATCTGCCTTGATTCGGATGAGGTCCTTAACCTCCGTTGCGAGGACCTCACTATCTACCTCGCCTGGAAGCGCAGCTCGGCTAGAGGAGAAGCTCATCATCGACCTCGCCTTGGAGCGTAGCTTGGCTTGAGGATGAGCTTCGGACTATAATATCGGCCTCGATGAGGTGGAAGTACTCGACCTCGGTATGATGAACTCCACCATCGGCCTCGATGCGGTGGGAGTGCTCGACCTCGGTTTGAGAACTTCACACCATCTGCCTTGATTCGGATGAGGTCCTTAACCTCGGTTGCGAGGACCTCACTATCTACCTCGCTTGGGAGCGCAGCTCAGCTAGAGGAGAGAAGCTCATCATCGACCTCGCCTTGGAGCATAGCTCGGCTTGAGGATGAGCTTCGAACTATGATATCGGCCTCGTTACGGTGGAAATACTCGACCTCAGTATGATGAACTCCACCATCGGCCTCGATGCGGTGGGAGTGCTCGACCTCGGTTTGAGAACTTCACACCATCTGCCTTGATTCGGATGAGGTCCTTAACCTCGGTTGCGAGGACCTCACTATCTACCTCGCCTAGGAGCGCAGCTCGGCTAGAGGAGAGAAGCTCATCATCGACCTCGCCTTGGAGCATAGCTCGGCTTGAGGATGTGCTTCGGACTATGATATCGGCCTCGATGCGGTGGAAGTACTCGACCTCGTTATGATAAACTCCACCATCGGCCTCGATGCGGTGGAAGTACTCGACCTCGGTATGACGAACTCCACCATCGGCCTCGATGCGGTGGAAGTACTAGACCTCGGTATGATGAACTCCACCATCGGCCTCGATGCGGTGGAAGTACTCGACCTGGGTATGATGAACTCCACCATCGGCCTCGATGCGGTGGGAGTACTCAACCTCGGTATGATGAACTCCACCATCGGCCTTGATGCTGTGGTAGTGCTCGACCTCGGTTTGAGATTCACACCATCGGCGATACGGTGGTAGTGCTCAACCTCGGTTTGAGAACTTCACACCATCGGCCTTGATTCGGATGAGGTCCTCAACCTCGGTTGCGAGGACCTCACTATCTACCTCGCCTGGGATCGCAGCTCGGCTCGAGGGGAAGCTCATCATGACCCTCGCCTAGGAGCAAAGCTCGGCTTGAGGATGAGCTTCGGACTATTATATCGGCCTCGATGTGGTGGTAGTGCTCGACCTCGGTTTGAGATTCACATCATCGGCAATACCGTGGTAAGGCTCGACCTCTGTTTGAGATTCACACCATCGGCCATACGGTGGTAGTGCGCAACCTCGGTTTGAGAACTTCACACCATCGGTCTTGATTCGGATGAGGTCCTCAACCTCGGTTGCGAGGACCTCACTATCTACCTCGCTTGGGAGCGCAGCTCGGCTCGAGGGGAAGCTCATCATCACCCTCGCCTTGGAGCATAGATCTGCTTGAGGATGAGCTTCATACTATTATATCGGCCTCGATGCGGTGGAAGTACTCGACCTCGGTATGATGAACTCCACCATCGGCCTCGATGCGGTGGAAGTACTCAACCTCGGTTTCGCCTGTCACCTAATGATGGGTACCCGGCCACCCGAGTACCCTCCTCCCGAGATCCGTTGGTTTATTGGTTCTACGAAAAAGCAAGTTAAATCGGATCTAAAAGTTGAAGCACAAGCTACAACGAGATACCTGGCAAAGGACGAGTTCGAACGAAATCTTGATCCGGCAAAGCCATCGCCCCGGGGCGGCAGCGAAGGCTTGTGATCTAATTTTGTTCACGCACTTGGCCCTCATTTTCGGCCTTAGAATCTATGCCGGAAGAATATTGGTATACCACATTGATAAACGCTACGGCACTCTCTTGGAGAGGATCGAGCGTGTGGTAATGTGTCCTCGGCTTCCGCGTAGAAGATCCCATTATTAACATTGGATTTTAAGGGTTCTCGCCCTTATCATACACGATCATGCCGTCCACTTCGGAATTCAAGGAGCTCTTGATTTCGGTCCAGGGAATTCCGACATCGGTCTCGACCTAGAAGACGACCATTGGCCTCGGTCAAATATCACTTTCATCGTGTGCGGTCTTAAAAGCACCGCTGATCATTCCCGAGAACTTACTCTTTATTTGAGAAAGTCACGAGTATTTGGCATCCGATTTGGCATCCGTTATGCCCCAATAAGTTAGAGACGATGTTGCTTATTCGCATAAGTCATCAGTCACCAGTATATTATTTATCTATCGACTTCTCACCAGTACAGTATATGGCATCCATTAAGTCCATTTATGAATTCGGCTAAAGAAGCCGAACCGAGCCCGGAATTCCACCGGTCTCGACATATAATTCCGATCAAGTTGGTGGCTAAAGCCAAGCCGAAGTTGGATGTGTCACCAGACTCGGATGGTGAATACCCACTGCGGGGTGGGACCTCACCACCTCGGATGACCAGCTGTGGATCACCAATATTATCAATTGGCACCCGAGTATCACTAATATTCGGGCGCGGCTGGGAAGAAGTCCAATTTCAAAATATACCTGGTTCGGGTTAAGACACTATATCCCAAAGAATTGGGTGCGTGTTGAATAGGGTTTCATGAGATCGCTCGGCCCGCAACCGGAGGCAGGGCCGAAGTAACGGCTCTCGGCGAACATGTCTCCAGCTCGGATTCGTTCGCCTACGCTCTCGCACTCAGTAATCAGGGGCATCCTGGTTTAAGGATGTCGAACTGTGATGCTGTGTTTAAGCGAGACGTAGACCCCCAGTTCTCCGGGCCCGGACAGTCGAGCCGAATTTTCATCGGTTGAAATCGACGTCTCGGGCTCGACCCTCGTTGATATCCGAGTTCAATTCGAACGAAGGATGGGCTGTAATGACCCGCAAAAAACGAGTTGAGCCATAATATTTCACCCTTGGGTTAATACCCCGAGGGGCGCACCTAAATAACGAGTTAGTGTTTGTTATTGTTTTGCAGGTACCATATATTATTATTACAAGCTAAGGCGACGTGAAATTCGGCTGCTATTATTATTGTTATTATTATTATTATTATTCGCACCCGATTCTAGGGGCGAGCGTTTTTTGATCGAGTCGAAATCGCACCTAAGTTGAGGGGCGATGTTCGGTTGCGATTCTCGCCTCCATTTCAGGGGCGAAGGATTATTATTATTATTGTTATTTTTATTATTATTCGCACCCGATTCTAGGGGCGAACGTTTTTTGATCGAGTCGAAATCGCACCTAAGTTGAGGGGCGATGTTCGGTTGCGGTTCTCGCATACATTTCAGGGGCGAAGTTTATTTGATCGAGTCGAAATCGCACCCAAGTTCAGGGGTGATGTTCGGTTGCGATTTTCGCCTCCATTTCAGGGGCGAAGTTTATTTGATCGAGTCTAAATCGCATCCAATTCCAGGGGCGATGTTCGGTTGCGATTTTCGCCTCCATTTCAGGGGCGAAATTTCGAGTCCGACTTCGGTCTCCATTCCAGGGGCGAAGTTTTAGTCGACACGGGATCACACCCAACTTTAGGGGCGAATTTCGAGTGCGACTTCGGTCTCCATTCCAGGGGCGAAGTTTTTAGTCGACACGAATTCGCACCCAATTCCAGAGGCGAATTTCGAGAGCGACTTCGGTCTCCATTTCGGGGGCGAAATTTTTAGTCCACATGAACTCGCACCCAACTCTAGGGGCGACTTCGACCTCCACTACAGGGGCGAAGATTTTGGTTGACTCGAAATCGCACCCGACTCTAGGGGCGAATTTTGAGTGCGACTTCGACATATGAAGAGAAAGTGAAATGAGAAAGACGCACACGGCCATGAAGCTCGCAAGGGGCGAAGTTTTCGATTAAAATCGAAAATACGAGCCCCACGGCCTACCGAGAAAAAGAAGACGCGACGTAATTATTGAGCATCACATGGCTTTACCAAGGCCCACTCAGTGAACCATGGCAAAGGGCGGTCGGAGGATGCGTAGTCCGATCACACTCGATGAGCAGCGAGGTGCGGTGATTGGCGAGCGCGACCAGACTCCGAGGGGCTCTGTTGGTACACATTTTATAATTGGGCAACAGCCCTTAGCAAAGTGATACTTGGAAAAGGCCATGTGATACCCTTAAAGCCCAAAAGGTACTAGACCTTAGATCTTGGTTGAATGAAGGGTCATGATTGATTAGGGGTACCTTGGTAATTCCTTGGACTCCCTATAAATACCCCCTCATTTGCCATTATCTAAGGGACTTTTGGACACAAATATATATTCTCTCTCTACTATTTTATTATCTTTGTGACCACCCTATCCTTTCGACTCAATACTGACTTGAGCATCGGAGGGGGGGTCGCCTGGCGAAAGCCGGGCCCCCCTTCACCGTTTGTTTGTGCGCGCAGGAAACCAAAGTTGATCCCGGTCTATCCCAAAATCGAACTCACCCCAACAAATCCCAGCTGTAAATTGAGGCCGGTAAGGCGGTAACTTGAGCGTGAAGCCGGGTAATAAATGGGTAATAATTTGACTGTGGATGAGGAGGAGAGAGAAAAGAGGCGGGACATGGTGGTTGCGGTGGTGGTGCCGTCGAGAATGCCTTGTTTTACGGTGAGATGGTGAAGGTGAGATGAAACAGCACAGAAGAGAGAAAAAAAAAAAGAGGGAAAAGTTGAAGACAGATGGCAAGATCTTGTGAAGGGGGAAAACAGGTGTTAAAATCGTGTGAGTGGGACAGGGGATGGCACATAATAGTGGGACAGATGATCCTAATTGGTGTTATTCAAGGTTCTATTCAATGCGAGTGCGTATGAATTACATCGGAATTTGGGTTATATCTACAAGGACGTGAGAGTGTTTACTTCATAGATTTATATTCAAATGAGATATTATGTACTAAGGTTACAGATCGTTCATAACAGTTCTTTCGTTTATAAGATGGTCTATATATTAGTGTTAAAATGGTTTTTCTCAGCAATAATAAGTGAAAACTGCTGAAGGTCTAGCAGTTGTTGGCTAAAGTGTGTTTACTGTTTGCCATTTTTAGTAGTATACAGTACTCCATACTAGTACTGATGTATTCTTTATCTCACTAACTATAGAAATATAATATTGTTATGTACCTAACCATTAGAATTATATTATCTACCTATATGAATTAAAATTGAGGTTGGTGATGAGTCTGATGACTCTCGTTATATACGGAGTAGTTGTTTTATGATTGTATTCCTCATCTTTATTACGAGTGTTACGCAACTTCAACCATTTGGAGTTTTGGTCAGTGATGCGAACCAATTATCATACATTATATCTAGTGGAGATGGTTGAAAACCAAGAGAGATAACGTGATTCACGAGCTATGGTCCTATGGCTCATTGAATGCTACTCCCTCCGTTTGTTTAGATTTTTTACATTTCGTTTGAATATTTGAGAGAAATTCAAATGAAACGTAAAGAAACCTAAAAAAACGGAAGGGGTATATGACTTTTTAGATAACACGGAAGAAGACCGGAATTTGTATAATGCTTTCATTTTCCTCTTTTATTAGGATTTAGACCGAGTGCTTAGAAGGTATACTAAACAAATGTTAACAAATGAAATGAGCGAAGCAAAAACAAACCATATTAACCATTCGACAACCCTCCTAACAGCCGACGAGGAAAATCAATATAAAAGACATGATACTTGTACAGTCATATGTTATGAAGCAGGGAGAATTAAGAGAGGTACACGACTCTCTAACCCAAGTAGCTCGCCTCTTTATTTGGTAAGGGATTGCGACAAGTCAATTTGTTTTTTTTTTTTGGCTGAGTTACAAGTCAATTTGTTATTACTCCATATGTTGTGATTTAACTCGTTTGAGTCTCTCTACCAGTATCCCAAGACTAGACATGGATCGTGTGGTTAAGTATAGTTATTCAAACTCGAGAGGTGGCTCCGAAAAATAATCGACCAAAGCTTATAAACTAGTCATCGTCTTAAGTAACCGACAAACCTTTAATAAATTAGTCTCTATACTTCCTATATTTCTAATTTATATCACTCGTCTTACCAATTGGGATCATCTGTCCCACTATTATGTGCCATCCCCTGTCCCACTCACACGATTTTAACACCTGTTTTCCCCCTTCACAAGATCTTGCCATCTGTCTTCAACTTTTCCCTCTTTTTTTTTTCTCTCGTCTGTGCTGTTTCATCTCACCTTCACCATCTCACCGTAAAACAAGGCATTCTCGACGGCACTACCACCGCAACCACCATGTCCCGCCTCTTTTCTCTCTCCTCCTCATCCACAGTCAAATTATTACCCATTTATTACCCGGCTTCACGCTCAAGTTACCGCCTTACTGGCCCCAATTTACAGTTGGGATTATCATTATTTCTGGGCTTTGCTCAAATTTTCTTGCATCTCTTGGTGAAGGAGAAGGGGTTGAAGTGTGATCTTGTTTATGGATTGAACAAAGTAAATCAAATTAAAGGTTGTGGTTGTGATTACGAGGAAGAGATTGCAAATTAAC
>JBBYHQ010006338.1:0-11310 GCA_038382645.1 Spergularia azorica | reverse complement strand
TTGATTTATATTTGAATTCCACATTCTCAAATGATGGAATTGAAATGATTACAAATTTTCAAATTATTGTTTTCAAACGCTACCTAAAAAGAATCCAAAATAATAGATCTTTGAATCGAAGTTCTTATTAATATATAAGTTTAGTTTAGTTCCTTTCAAAAAAAAAAAAAAGTTTAGTTTAGTTCCTTTCAAAAAAAAAAAAAGTTTAGTTTAGTTACTTCCATAGAAAGAATCTCATACATACATCAATGATCAATGTATGATGAGCTGCATACCGTATACACATGGACTACTCTGGTTATATATCATGAAATCATTGTTAAGGTTAAGTCACTCTTAAATGGGTAAACCGTTTAAATAATGTGGATCAATAAAAATCTGAAATCGGTTACTAAATTCAAAGTTCCACCCATTTTAGCCACCTAGCTAGGCCGATGGTGTTCACTCTAGCTACAATACCGACAAGAGATCAAATCATAGATCGAACCAATCGGTCTAAATCCACCAGGCTATCCCAGTGGGGTTCTCCTAGACCCAAGCTCGTTGAGTCACACCAATCGGTATGATCCATCGGAACTCCATGTCTTTTTACTAGCTCTACTTTTACCAGGTCTACTTAAAATATACACTTTCTGATGTATATTTATTTATATTTCTTTGTTTCGTTTGTTACTTTTGACTAACCATGTGTGGAGTTACTTCTACAGTTCTACACCAAGTGAAACGATTTGTTTTGCGTAGAAGTAACTTCCAACATAACCCGTCAAAAGCATCAAACGAAACAGAATTAAGTAGATGGATCGGAGAGTGAGTTATCCATATCATTCAACATTTAAACGACCCATCTCAGAATTAGTACTCCATAAGTCCATAACCCCAAAAGTCCACAAAATACATCGTACTTTTATCATTTTCATGTACACATCAAACAAAAATCTATTACTTCCAAAAAAGTTACCGACATTAACGGAAAATAATCTCTGTTTTTCCCTCTTTTTTCCCTTGATTTTCTCTCTCCTCCGACTTTCATCTTCACTATCCTCAGTCCAAAAAAACCCCAAAACAAAGATCTCAAAAATCCCATCTTTTCTTCACAATCAAGCTTCTCACAATGCTCACTAAAAAACCCATTTTCCCAAATGTCGTAATCTTCACTCTACTTTTGCTAATCACAATCACAGCATTTCCCCGCTTCTCAAACTCCGACGAACATTCCGACGACTCAGACGATGAATTCGAGCAACTCCTATCAATCGACGAGCAAGAGGAACAGCTTCACGATCACGCTTCAACCCCATCTTCTCATCACCCACCAGGAGACGCCAAAGTGTTGAGCAGAGCGCAGAAGATTGTGGTGGAGTTGAATAATGATAATACCGAGAGAATAATCGAGCAAAATGAGTATGTTTTAATCTTGGGTTATACGCCTTGGTGTCCTAGAAGTGCGGAATTAATGCCACAATTTGCGGAAGCTGCTAATTTGTTGAAGGAGTTGGGTTCAACAATCTTGATGGGGAAGATTGATGCTGAGAGATACCCTAAAAGGGCGTCGTCTTTGGATATTAAGGGTTACCCTACTTTGCTCTTGTTTACTAATGGCTCTTCTCAGCCTTACACTGGTGGTTTTAGCTCGTATGTTTTTTTTAGTACCAAAGTTTTTGTCTTTTTTGTTTTTTGGATTAATTAATTTTGTGTTGTTTGTTTTGATTCTCGCATTTGTGTATTGAACTTATGGTTGAATGGTGTTTTAGTTAGGCAGTTTCATGGTTGGATTGCTTAGATCGTCGCGTTTCGGCGTTATAGATGTTGTTGGATGCAACATTGGTTGATTCATTAGGTGGTTGACTTGTGTAAATTCTACTTATGGTTGAATGTAGTTTTGGATAGTTGATTTCATGGTTGGATTGCGTAGGTTTTCGTATTTCGGGGGTGTTGCCCTTATGGTTGAATGCAGTTCTGGTGAATGGTTTAGATGGTGGACTTGTATAGGTTTGGCAAAGTTTTTGCAATGCCCTTGTGAGATTATTGAAGTTTAGGTCTTTGGTGGTGTAATGTGGTATCTACAGCTACGTATTGTGTCGCTTATGGTTGAATTGTATAGGATTTTGCAATAGATTGCTGTTAAAGTTTAGGTCTTTGATTGTATGTTATTAGAATTTTGTGTTTTGTCTTTGCATTGCATTTGGCATCTTTGAAAGATGAGGTCTTTGATTACGCGGCTTACATATGCCCTTATGGTAGGGGGTAGATTTGGTAAATTTGTGTACTGGTAGAATTTTCGAGGTTCCTGCAATTTTGGTAGAGCCTTGTAATCTCTTTGGGGGAATTGTTATGTTCAGTTTGCTACAGATTTGTTTTGAGAGAATGGTTTGTGTAGATTTTGAATTCGACTGTATTTTTATAGGGAGGAAATAGTGATATGGTCAAGGAAGAAGACTGGTGAGCCGGTTGTTAGATTGAGCTCTGTCGCTGAAGCTGAAGCATTTGCTAAGAAGTACAGTATGTTTGTTCTTGGGCTCTTTGAGAAATTCGAGGTAATCCTGTTTCTAAAGGTCTTAATTTGATTATTGTGGTCGCATTATGATAAATTTTGTTGTGGGGTGTTAACTGAAATCATTAGTTTGGACTTTGAGTTCATGTCTTGTTTGATGCAATCTGCTTTGTAAAGATGCAATAACGTGGACGGTTAGAATAATTAACAGAAAAGAGCTGCCGTAAGCTCAATTCTAGTCTCTGTAATGTGAGTAAGCATGGTTATTCATATTTATTTGTAAGTACCTTATTGCCCTATGAAGTTTTTGCTCAGCCATTGCATAGTCAATGGCTCAATGACACATTTTTATAGCAAGAAATTCAGGAATAAAAAACAACAGAGTACAAACTTGTCGTTCTAGATCCCCTTTGTTGTTATGCTTTGCAATTCTGTGCCTCGAATTCTTCTTTGAGATCGATGAAATTCTTGTGAATGAAGGAAAAATACTTACAATACTGAAATGGGAGGCTTGAGAGAGAAGAGGCAAGGATATTGCTATCATGAAACTCCTTGCTTCTGCTTGTTTTGGACAATATCATAGTGCTTATGTCAATGGATGGTACATAATAATCCCGTATTTTGGTTATGAAGTATTCTTGCGGCTTGTTAAATGAAAAGAAGATTGTAAATGCTGGAAACTAGTATCTCAGTCTATGTGTATACGCTTTTGAAAATGGAATACATTTCCTTCATTAGTCCTAACTTCTAATTCGTGCATAGGTGCATAGACATTTCAAGTGTCTGGTACTAGATAGGAATGTCAATGGCATGCTGGACGTGTTGCCGGGGGGGGGGGGGGCTGGGGAGTGAGTAATAATTCTCTCAGATTGTGGAGACGAGTTGTAGTAATTACAACCAGTTTGTTGAAGTCAAAACTGAAGTAGGATACATGTTTCTTTTTTTTCAGGTCTGTATGTTTAAATTTTAACCGATTCATCATGTAACCCTAAAATGTCAATTAGTAGTGATGGAATAGCTCGGTTTCAATTCCAAACTAGTAGTTTGTTGAAGCATTCCAGAAAGTCCAAAAATTTGCTTACAGTGTAAAGTCAAAATTCCATTCTTTATTTGTCCGGATTTGTGCTCCGTGCTGCCTGTACGGTCTGTAGTAGGCCCACTTTGTATCTCTCTCCACCTTCCCCTTATCTGCCCCCCTCCCTCATTTCATCATTTCAGTTAAGCTTTCCTTCACGCAAGTCCTCCTGCAGCCACTTAACTTCTGCATGAACTCAACCTTTTTTTGCAGGGTCCTGATTATGAAGAATTTGTCAAGGCTGCAGCTGTAGACAATGAAATTCAGTTTGTAGAAACAACTTCTTACGAGGCTGCAACTCATATATACCCTGATGTCAAACCTACAAAACCATTCGTTGGCCTAATCAAAAGTGAACCAGAAAGATACACCAGCTTTGGTAAGCGATACTATATTTGAAGGTGTATATGTGACACAGCTTGAATTATGGTTTACAATTTGATACCACTTATGAAAGTAATTTTGTGTTAATTCATATTTTTCCTAGATCTTTTTTGCATGTTATAAAATGTTTGAGGTAACTTGTGCAGTTGTGCAATGTGCACCCCAGCTTTCCCTCTAGATTTCTCTTTTGCTGAACTTTAAGTTCAATTTATAATATCACTCTTTGTCTTGCCACTTTTTAAACAAGCTTACTTCACAGCCTTCTTTTTTTCCATAGTTTATCAGAATTTTCATCACCAGATATTCCAATAGTTGCTTCTTTATGCAGAAGAGCCTCTTGAAATGGAGAATGTACTGCATTTTTTGACGTATAACAAATTTCCGTTGGTGACTACATTAACGGATTTGAATTCTGTTAAAGTGTACGCCAGTCAAATTGAGCTTCAGGTTCGTTGCTGCTTCTTACTGTTATTGTTGCGATTTCTTGTAACATTTCATTTATTGTCACTTTAAGGGGTTCAAGGGAAATGTGATTATGTGTGTGTGGGGCAGTGGGAGGGGGGGGGGGAGGGATTTAACTATAGAGAAATGTCTCGCTGTTAGTCTATTACTCTATTTACTTAATAGACTGAGCAAAAGTTTGTGAAGATTTTATGAATTTTATGAAGCAACCATAGTAGATTGTATTAAGGCCTCCGAAAGACCTCGCTAAACATAGTTGCTAACTCTGTGAAGCAAGTCACTTAGAAATACTCTATCAAACTGCCAACTCCTGGTCATTCTGCTTTCACTTTCTATGTAGTGAAGGTATAAGTTAACCACCGTGTCATTGGTTTTCCATATCTAGGTCCAAAAGCACCATTTTCTGTTGTAGGAGTCAGGAGATCGAGATCACGTATCTCGTAAAGTGGCCTAGCCAAAAGCGATAGCTCCATTACTTCATTGAGATAGTTCTGTGCTGCTTGTGCATTTTCTGCACGCCACCGAAATGCATTGAGAATCTTGGAGTGGTTTTGTGCTTGTCAGTTATAGATTTGAATTAGGAAACTTTAGCTTGATCACTATTATGAGTGAGGTACTATTACATTTGGCACAAACCAGTAGCTTGATCTTGTGTGTGTGTGTGTACTGCATGTTATTGTGTTTGAGACAGAGTTCTAATGAAAAGCTCTAATACCTATTATAATTCTGCTTTCATGTGTAGGTTTATGTTTTTGCTGAAGCTGGTGAGTTCAAGCCCCTTCTTCAGCCTCTTCAAGAAGTTGCCAAAAAATTTAAGTCAAAGGTCTCATCTTATCCTTTCATCTTTTCCGCTGTTTCACTTCATCTTGGCGTTACTGGGATTGTGCTTATTGTATAACAATTGCACAAAACTTGTGTTGATTTGCCAATTCTATTTTCCCGCAGATAATGTTCATATATGTAGATATTACTGAGGATAACCTAGCTAAACCATTCCTGAGCATGTTGGGGCTTGAAGACTCAAGTGAAACAGTAGTAAGTATCTGATCAATCCATCCCCATCAATCTTCCTTTTTTCCGCTCAAGTTGTATATAAATTTGAGTCTTCCTTGTTCCTGATAGGTGGCCGCGTTCGACAACAAGATTAGCTCAAAGTATCTATTGGAATCAGAACCAACACCTAGCAAAATAGGAGTAGGTCTTCTCGTGACTTGGTGCTTCAACTAGAAACTTGTTTATTTATTTATTTATCTAAAGAATATGCTTATACTTGCATGCATTATTTGTAGGAGTTCTGCTCTGGGATTTTGGATGGGACTGTTCCATTGTATTATAGGTCACAGGCTATACCAGATAATGTGAGTCTTCCTCTTTTTATTTTTATTATTGGTTCTAGGTTCTGTACTCAAGATGTTTGTAGTGATATGTCCTTCAAGTAATTACGACAATCAAATCGAGTTGTTAGAATGATGAAGCTTCATCCTTCTTTGTCAAAGTTTGTGATTGTTTTTAATAACTAGCTTGCAAGATATTCTTAGGAAGGGACTCTTGCTCAATGCTCATGGTCTTAGATGGAATACGTCTTGATCAATCTTCTCCATAACCATCATTTAGAAACATGGATCTTAATTCTTTTGCATAAAAGATGTACTTCACATATTTTTGCATTGTGTTGGTTTTAAGCACAGCCTAGGTGTGGTGGCCTTCCTGATTATGGCTCTATTAGCAAGAGAAAGGTCTGTACCCCTGCATTGCTAACAGTTACCATACTTTGATTTGAATTCAGACAAATGCTAGCGTCGTCGTTGCTGTTGGAAAGACATTGGATGAACTGGTTTTCAGCAGCTCAAAGAGTGTTTTACTCGAGGTTGGTGGCATAGTCCTTGCAAGTTGCACCCACATCGCTTTCACGCGAAATCGCACCCTTGTGTTTTTATACATCGTGTTCCAAAATTTATTGTGTATTTCAATTTCCAGTAAAAAAAATGGCTGGACTTTTTTGTCAAAAAGAAGTCTAATTTTTTTAATTCTACTCATTTTGAATTGCTCTTCCAAAATGGTTAGGTGTATACACCATGGTGTACAGCTTGTGATGTTACAAGCAAGCAGGTAGAGAAGCTGGCGAAGCATTTTAAAGAATTGGAAAATTTAACCTTCGCAAAGATTGACGCTTCTGCTAATGAGCATGCCAAACTCAAGGTTAGTGAATTGAGTCTTTCAAATACTTGAGGAAAAAATTGAGTCAAAAGCTTCTCTTTTTTTTCTTTGTAACAAGAGTCAACTGGATTACATGCATATGAATTGACTTCATATATTGTTATTCTAGTAGCCATACGTGGGCATCAATTATTCTTCGACAATGCTAGGGTCAGTAATGTGTTTATCGTTAGAAGAGTCGTCTCCTGCAATTGTATGCCTACTGCTTACTTTGCTGAACAACGTGATCATAAATTCAGTTTACAACCCTTCATTAATATCACTTCATTACATGGCTAGTATTTGTCCTGGGCCTTTTAAGGACCTTGGCGCCTCCTTTTAAACATGCCCTTTGAGCAGGCCTTCCCTTGGTATCTCTCTTTGGTTTGAAACTTACCATTACTTACATCTTCATCGCTGTCGGAGTCATCTTAAGATTATTGTGGTGCATGGCAATCACTCCTCGTTGAGCTGTGCTATGGACACTTTTAGCTTAGATTGTAGGACGTTAGTTTCGACAGACTTCAAGATATGAATGGTGGACGCCCTTAGTGAAATTTCTGTAGCATTGGAGAAAGTTGTGATGATGTTGCCATACATGTCAATGAGATTGAAAGACACGACTCGTTACTTAGTGACTGATACTGTTGAGATTGCTTGAATGATGATGTAATGTAAAGATGTGGACTGTTGATGGTAGCACCTTTGATTTGTTGATTGAGTGATTCTTTTTTTTTGACAGAACTGATCGAGTGATTCTTATCTTGCAGGTTACCGACTATCCAACGCTGCAATTTTATCCAGCGGCTGACAAATCAAATCCGGTAACCATAACAGACATTTATCTCAATCCATCATATTAAGATTATGGAAGTGTATGTTGCTTAGTTGATGTTTCTGATGTCAGGTCAAACTGTCGACAAAATCCAGTTTGAAGGAAATGGCAGCATTTATCAAGAAAAATGTGAAAGCTGCAGACAAAGAAGCTAAGGATGAATTGTAGAACAGGTTCTTAACTTATAACATTACATATATATACAAAGGCAGATACGTCGTAAGTCCTGCTGTAGCTAGGGTCACATATACAAATACCCTCTCAAGAGGGTTGGTAATATAACAAGTTTTTCATACATGAATACATGATTTTTGTAAGAGCAACCACAGTGAGTCTAGACTAATGTTATCCTGTTGCTTCACCCTACAAGCTTTGTGAAAGAGAGAGATCTACATAATTTTCGTTTGGTAGGCAAGCAACTGGCCGATAAGATCTCTGCCCCTGTTAACATGGCCATGAACCGATGAGGAGTCCTGTAAAGGGGCTTAATACATAAATCACCCTCGAATTGTAAGAATCATCCTTCGACAACCTTATCAGCACGAGCTAATCTAATCAACGAGCCGACGTTAATAAGTTCATTAGATTAGATATGAAAGCAAAAATCTCCTGAAAGCGGGAACATACAATAGTGTCATTGCAAAAGCGACACAAAAACTTTTCTTTTTTGACAACGACACAAAAACTTTTCAACTAAATTTAAAGTTGATATGCAAATCTGTATGCAAATGATTAACACTCACTAAGTAGTGAAGTAGGTATTAGGTGTTACGTATCAATTCGTGATGCACATTTCCTTCTCGTTTACGTTGCTTTCACACGTCCATTTCTCAGGTCAACAACGTGACAAAGCCAAGAACACATGTGCGTCTTGCCATGAAACGAGTACAATCAAGGGGCCGTAAAACATTTGCACCATGGAATAATGCACCTAATGACATAGCATTAATTAGGGGCCAGCCACATTTGTGACCACTTATCAAGTTTGGCCGGAACGTCGTCCGAATACTCCGTAAGTGCTAAACATGGATTCGCGGACGAGATGATCCATCGGACACGGCCTGTCCGGGTTGAATAAGAGTGGGTGTGGACGAATCTGTTTTGGAAATCACTTATAGACACGACAATATAGTTTCGTCTAGATCGTGTATTTGTTTGGCCATGAGTCATGTAACACCTGCTAAGCTTGACCTGCATTCCTTCATTAATGTCAGTGCGTCACTTGTACAATATTCCAATTTCAAGATGAAAGCCACAACAAAAACAAAAAAAACTCCATAAATTTTCGAAATAATAACCAACATTTTTTACTTAATGTGTAGATGGTCGTAAATCGCAATCGATCATCATTAGTATACTCTGATGATCAAAATTATTAATTAGAGTTTGTTGAGGTTGGTTTGCGAATTGTGATACAATAAGTACAATTACGTGTTCGCCTCGTACGTCTTTAATTAGGCTCAGTGGTCACGGCTCTTGAGTCTACGGCTTTTCAGATTGGTGGTCAGGATTTCAGGATCACTAGCTAGCAATAAATGCTATGCCATGTTAGGGTCTCCATTCCAAAGCTGGCTGTCTTTTTCCAGCTCTGTCTGTGGATAAGGGCAGTCCCTTATCACTTTCATCACCAAAAATGCTTATTCGACATAAAATTTGGCAAAATATATTTTGTGGATCCCTACGATTTGGAAATTGTGAGAGTTGTTTACCGAGCTTTTTAGTACATCAAATCATCAGTATTAGCTGGTAGCTCATCACTTGGTCGATTTACCACTTTGCGGTGTTTCCAGTTAGTCTATTAGTTACTCTGTATATATTAATCATTTGCATGCCATATTGTTCAGTCTCGAATTAAAAACATGAGATACATAATCTGTCGATGCACGGTGCCAATTGAGATTAATCCTCCTTAAACCATATGAGGTGGAAGAAAATTGACTAGAAAATGTAATATAAACCAAAATTAAAGACGTAGCACATTTATCAATTGGTAGAACAACTTTGCAATTTGCATTTAGCGTGTCAAAGTAAAGATGAGAATGCAATGGTTGATAGCTACAATATGGCCGCCAACCTCAATCATTGCCTTGTTGATAGTCTCTTCTATGGTTTTCCTATATAGCACATGTTAATAATTATAAGGGTATTATTAAGTATTAAATAAAAGCGAAAGCAGCAATTTCACCCTTAGGTTGGAAAGAGTCGGCTAATAACCATTTTATCGACGAAGCATGTTTGGCAGCTTAACAAATGATTACAACACAAAATATACGTTTGAGTTCATAAATCTTATTTGATGTAATTTCGGATCCATCAATTTATTATGAGTATATTCGGCTAACACATTATTGATATCTAAATGGTTCGTCTCATTATAAATCACATATTCACATGTTACCTACTTTCCTTAAGCTTGGCTGATATCTTCATTGACAAAATACTGAAATCTTGTCCTGTATGTGATATTGTGATCAATAATCATAACACTCCAAATTATATTTCTATTTGATAATTAAGAGCTCATGTATCAGATCAAATAAGTGTCCTAAACTAAGCTTTTCATAGTACTTATTTCTACGTGATAACTTATAATTAAACTGATGCATGGATCTGCAGGCCAGGTGACATAACTTATGTTCATATTGCGTAACAGACTGAGGCTGTCATTTAGCAAATATTAAGGCAGACTAGTCGTGCATCTTGCCTAGTTCTAGAATATTATTTCTTATGAAATTATTGACAATTGATCAACTAATGTCAACTAATTGTAGATCCAATCGATTCGAAACAATAATATAATTGTAATATAGTATTATAGCATATACTAGTATATACTAAATTACTAATTAATGTACTAGTTTACTACTATCATTCTTGTTTAACGGTAATTACTAATTAATGTACTAGTTTACTAATTAATGCACTATTGATACGTCTAAGAAACACGATTAGGTCCATAAATATGCTCTTATTTCTTATCATGATTTAACGGTATAAGGGAATCATAACGGTCATATTGATACGCTGATACGTACAGAAAGTCTTTGAATATGGGTTACCATTTTAATTTATACTCCTAGTAAAGTAGTAACTAGTGCAAAGGTTTTGAATGGTCTTATAGATAGAGCGTATCATATACGAGTAATTGATCATTCAAAACCTTGCATTGATCAGTCAGTTTATCGATCAGCACTTGTAACTTATACAACGAATGCGACCAAAAAACATACTTATCATAAACGTGAGAATGTACGTGAGTTGTGGTTAACAATTAAACCACGATTTTTGTTTGACAGTCAAATTCATTGATGTTTACATCTACGTTTGTCCACCAAGAACAACTGTCGTGTTGCGGGTGTATTCAAATCTTCATCATCTTTACTAGTATTTCATATCCCATTTTGCATCTCGAACAAAATTTATCATTTGTTACAAGTAATGACAAATTTACGCTACAAACCAATTGCGCTACAGGATCGAGTTCTGGGCGCATTTTTAAACATTACAAGTTTACTACTAACTCGAGTCCTCCCATTTATTAGCGTTTATACAACATTTTATATGCAGACTCCGACCTCATTTTGAAAGTAACACTTTCTATCTGCTGAATTGTGGTATAATTGCACTAGACGTAATGCGACTCTTGGTTGATTGCGATTGGCTAAATAAAAAGTGAACCAAAAATGGTAGGACAAAATTTCGAACATGAATAATAGCCACAACTTTTTTTCTTGTTATTACAATGAATAAGCATTGAGAAGTACAAGAATATTACTAAATCACAGAGAAAAAAAAAATCTAAGACTTTGCTGAGAACAACAAAAAGAAGGAGCTTTGTAGAATTTTGCAAAGCTTCTTTACAAAGGG
>JBBYHQ010006288.1:0-11314 GCA_038382645.1 Spergularia azorica | reverse complement strand
GAAGCTTTCTCTAGACTTATCACGAGGGAGGTCGAGAGGAAAGCGTTGGCAGGGGTGCAAATCTGCAGAAGGGCTCCTCGAATTTCACATCTATTTTTTGCGGATGACACTATTATTTTTTGCAAAGCTGAAGTTCCTAGTGTGACCACAGTGAGACGGATTCTAGAGGACTACCAGAACGCCTCTGGGCAGAGACTTAACTTGCATAAGACAGAGACGTTTTACGGTGCCAATGTTAGTGAGACCAAACGCCAGGAGCTTAGTGGTGTTTTGGGTGCAAGTATGGTGAGTACGCCTGGAAGGTATCTTGGCCTGCCAGCCATAGTGGGGCGTAATAAGACCGCTATTTTCTCAACGAGAAAGAATTTGGCAGAAAGTAAAAGGGTGGAAAGAGAAGCTGTTGTCATTTGCGGGTAGAGAGGTCTTGATAAAGGCTGTTGGCCAATCGATCCTTACCTACCATATGGGACTAGTCAAACTTCCATCCTCTCTATGTCACGATATTGAGATGGATTTGGCGAGATTTTTGGTGGGGTTTTAGTGACGATAAACGTAGGATTTACTGGGTGGCTTGGGATAAGTTGTGCAAAACAAAGAGTAAGGGTGGCCTTGGGTTTCGTCACTTGTCGTCTTTCAATACAGCGATGCTAGCCAAACAAGGTTGGCGTCTTATGGAGCATCCTAGCTCACTGGCAGCACGTCTTGTTAAAGCCAGATACTATCCTAGTGCTGATTTTTTGAGTGCGCAACTCGGGCATCACCCGAGTTATAAGTGGCGCAGCATTCTAGAGGGTCAACAGATTCTGAAACTCGGGTGAAGATGGGTTATTGGTGATGGAAAGAAGGTGCGGGTGTGGAAAGACAATTGGTCTATGAGCCCTCCCTCTTTTCGTCTGATATCACCAGTAACTCGGATGAGGAGGAGTTGGTGTGTAACTGGATTGATGCTAGTAGTGGGAGGTGGCGAGAAGAAGTTGTTCGCAACAGACTTTTACCGTTTGAAGCGGATGATATTTTGAGATTACCAATTAGTCCAAATTCTGAAGACAAGCTAGCCTGGCACTTCGCCAATGACGGTGTTTACTCTGTTAAGACGGGCTATCAATTCATCCGGTGGCGAGAAGAGCTAATTGCGGGGTGGGGTGGGCCCAAGCTCAAATACCTCGAGTCACTTTTGGAAGCTTCTCTTGCGACTCAAATTACCTCCGAAGGTAAGATCTTTTCTTTGGCAAGCTTGTAGTACGGCTCTCCCTAGCGCTATGAATTTGCAGGTTCGTATCAAGGAAATTGATTCCACTTGTGCTCGTTGTAATGGAGCTGTAGAAACAGACTTGCATGCTATTCTCTTTTGTCCATAAGTTAGCTTGGCGTGGAAGGAGCTTGGTGTTCAAGCTACAGAGGAGTGGGGTGAGTGTAGGAGCATGAGAGATTGGGTTATGCTAGTTTTAGAGGATAAAAAAGGAGATGAATGGAGGGGAAAAGTTCTGCTAGTGGCTTGGGCTCTGTGGAATGAAAGAAATGCTATTTTCCACGGCAAACAATGCTGTGAAGCGTGGAGTATTGTTGCAGGGGCATCCAGTCTTTGGTGTGCGTATATGGAAGCGAACGCCTTGTTCGAAGAAAAGGGGATGCAGACTTGTAGGAGTATTGACCAGTGGTCACCACCAATGGGAGGAGTGTGGAAGCTAAATGTTGACGGGGCTCTGTTTGGAGACAAGGGTTACGGGTTAGACTTTGTTTTGAGGGGCAGCCAGGGTGAAGTTGTTCTTGCAGGGTGTCAACAATTGCATGAGGTTTGGGAGCCTGCTGTTGTTGAAGCAAAAGCGATCGGCTTTGGCTTATGCATGACTCGTCAATATGGGTATACGAAGATTGTGATTGAGTCTGATTGTTTGCAAGTAGTTTCTTTACTTAAGCGTAAAATCTTGGCTTTATCTTATTTGGGTAACATAGGTAAGGAGTTAATTGCGTTGTTTAGTGATTTTGAGTCGATAGCTGTTTTTCATATTAGACGGGGGTAATCAAGCGGCTCATTACATTACTCGCGTGTTTCCGTTTAATTACTCTTGTCGAGTTTGGGTTCTTGGAGGTCCGGAAGGACTTCTTGATGTAGCTGCTGCGGACTTTTTATCCGCTTTTATTTCGTAATATATTTTCATAGTTTAATTTCAAAAAAAAAACATAATAAAAAAATATGAGGAAAAATATTTTAAGATGCTCCAAATTTTTGGACCAAATTTATATTCGTAGAGTCTTATTACGTATCATCACACGATACATATGTACGTAGCGTAGCGGTAAATTGTTTCGGTTACGAGCATAAAAAAAAAAAGGTTTTGAACCGGGTATTATCATTACATAAGGCATGTCTATTGGATCACTAATTATGGTATGTCTAGTTGGATTGTTTCAAATTGCGCTTAATTGCTTGTAGAAGATGCTGTGTTTCGGGAAAACTAATCGAAAGACTAAAACTATGGAATGAGGATCATGAATGGGTGTTTTATAGAACTGATTATGAAAAGGTTTTCAGTTTACGCGCTACTATCAATATCCAAATGAGATTTTGGAGCAAGTTATAACCGTTACTCCCAACCGCGCTTTTCAAAAGATGGCAATTTTTTACTTATCTTTTCTCGTAAAGAAATACTCCAAGTAACTCGTTGAAAGTAAGCAAGATGCCTAGACCTCATCACCAAAAACTTTAGACCGAATATGATCAAACAAATTTTATTCGTATAACACAAAGTTGAGAATTTTATAAATTAAATATAATGATTAAGCAAAAGGGTTGACATCCGGCTTGACGAGCAGTGGGGAAGACAAGAAATATTATATTGGTGAGGCTATAACCTATTATAAGGTCTGTTTTACCAAATTTATTTTTTATTCTCTCGTATTTTGTCATTCCCGTTAAAACAATCAAGCGGGGTATGGATCCTCTCTAGAGTTCAAAATAAACACCATGGTGGGGTTTACCAAGTAAGGAAATAATAAAATATATTTCGCTTTATTTGTCCATTTAGATAATCTGTTCATTTTGTTTTATTATTAGTTATTACCCACAATAGTAAACTTCACGAACTCGACCAAAAATAACTCAAGGATCAATACCCAATCAAGCATATTATCAACCATATCTCCGTTGTCTATTGTCTATTGTCTATTGTCTATTGTCTATTGGTATATATAGCATTTTCACACGTTTTTCTTTATCTTTTCTTAAATGCTATGTTTGGGGACAAACTTGGAATAAGAATTCAATTTCGGAATTGACCCGAGATTCCGATGTTTCAGAAGTGTAAGAATTTGAAAGCAAAGGTAAAAATCTTATTTCCAAATCTCAAAACTAGCGATGGCCTACACTTTTGAATATCTTTTATGAAACCATAATTTAAAAGATACTTGTGCTAAATACGGAGTACACTCCTAACTCCTAAGATATGTTTTCCGAACAAAAAAATAATCAAATTAAAAATTGATGGAACAATTTTTCGGAATAGACTTGGTTAAATTTGTGTACCAAAGAGTCATTTTACAAGAACAACAAAATACATACTTCCTATATCGCAGGTCTACAGAAGAACGACACAAATACAAGGAACAAAGAATAATACTAACGTACGTACAAGATTTTAAGACATAAATCATCTAAGCTTTGCTAGATAATCTGTCAATGGTGATCTCCTCAAGACTGTAAACTGTAGCCTGTTATGTTGTTTATCCCACCGAAGGCCGATTTCATCTCCAAGGTTCAGCCCTCTTCTCTCCGCAAAATCCCTTTTCCAATTATCAGTCAATCCATAGCACTGCGTGGACGGCCACTTCTTCAGTGTCAGCTCAAATTCAATGTCCATATCACAGTCCAGGACATCAATTCGGAGGCCACACACTGTGTTGACGATGACCTGTCGACTGGCCTCGTCGAGATGAGGCAGAATATGATCCTCCACCAGCTTCTTCCACACAAGAAGCCTGTGCTGCGAGTTGCAGTCATTCGCAGTCAGGATTTTCATCATTGTCCACTCAACATCTTGTGATGGACTCACTGGAATATCTGTATCAGGGCGGTATATCCTCAGTGGGATGCATTCGAGGAGAGCGAGGTAATTTGCCGAAAGAGCTTCAGAACCAGGACTGCGTTTATAAGCAACAGCAGAGGATACACCTGATGACTTCACATTGATTTTACTGTCGCAATCAGAGGGCGAAGAAATCGGTGAAACTTCATGAACTCGGAAGCAACTACTGTCTTTAGAATTGACAGCAGAGGGTAAACTTGACTTAACACCGGAATTACTGTCAGAATTACCACAATCAGAAGGACATGAACTTGATGAAACTTCCGCAAACTTCTCCTTTGCGTTGTTGTTGTCAGAATCGACAACAACTGCAGCAACATCAACCCTTCTGAGAATTTTTCGGCTTGTTTCGAAATCACGCGTGTTTTCTCTGACATAGATATCAAAGGAGAGAGCTTTCTTTAAGCCAACATCACCAACACTAGGGTTTGCGGCATCAACAACCGTCTTCAATGAACAAGAAATCTTGTTGTTCACGCTCTTCATTCGTTTACTTCTTTTCCCGCCGAAACAGCTAGCCTTACCCTTCCACAAAGGGGCAAAGACAGAGGAAACAGACGATACCAATTGAGCCATGTTCTTCATCGAATCGAAAATTAATTTCTGGGTTGTCGAGGAAATCAAATTTGTAATTGAAATTATTTTCTGAGTTTTTGATGAAATCAACTCTGCAATTTGCAATAGATTGGGGATTTTATTTTTAGGGTTTGGTTGGAAATTGAACGATACTGGAGCAACGGAATTGTGGAGGAAGAAACTTAATTATGGAAAGTGGGTTGCTTGATGAATCTTTTATAGTACTGATTTTGGAAAATAAGAACATTCAGTTTACGCGCTATCAGCTTCTGGCGCGATTTGTATCCGTTATACCTCCCAACTGACTTTTTAAAAATCTACTGATATAGCAAGTTTTTTTTATAATTTATTTATTTAAATTAGAAATAAACATAAGATATTTGTAATTCATCCAAGAGCAAAAATCAAAATCTGACGTGGATTTATTTCAAAAAAAAAAAAAGTCTAACGTGGACTACCAGTTTTATTGTAATCAATCGAGGACATTTCTCGATTAAAAAAACGCCTAACCCACATTGCCAGAGATCCCAAAACCAATTCCGTTTTGCAAAATATTCGTGTTTTTTCAGTTAACGAATATAGTCACCTCAAATTATGGTGACTTTGATCATAAATTTTGAAAAACGACAACATATTTGGTAAATGTATGCTAGATATGATTTTTTAAGCAAATTTCGATTAGAACAGGACTTTGTAATCTGCTAACAAAGTGATAGTGGTCAATCGACACTTAACGACGAAAGATTGACATTATTTGCGTCAGAAGAAGGTATATCACGTTATCAAGAAAAATGTTTGAAAGATATGATTAGACGAATATTATTACTCCGTACGTACAACGGGTATAAAGTATACCTTTGCATAATTTAAGTCTTGAAAAGTACGACTACGCAAGACCACATTTTAACATAGGATGATACATTTTAACTAAATTTTCTTATCAGTACTATAAAAGATTAATCAAGCAACCCACTTTCCATAATTAAGTTTCTTCCTCCACAATTCCGTTGCTGTAGCATCGTTCAATTTCCCTCCAAACCCTAGAAATAAAATCCCCAATCAATTGCAAATTGCAAAGTTGATTTGATCGAAAACTCAGACATCGTATGATTAATTTATACTTGTGATTTGTGAAAACAGTTGTCAATAAAACTTTAGATATCCATGTCACCAGGTGTAATAAGATAATCGGGTCCTAATCAATGCGGGTACTATTCGAGTCGGATTTTAATCAACTCGGGTGTTTTCGGGTTCGAGCTATATGGGTTACGGGTATAGTCGGGTATCGGGTTATGTCGGATAAGATAGGGTCGGTTACGGGTTACATCATTTTGTCATTAAAGCGGGTGTCGGGCGGATGGGGTATCGGATGGCGTGATTGTTGAACTACAAGAACTTTACTCTCAACATTGTTCATTGTTTAGAAATTGAACAATGTTGTATTAAACGGTCTTACCACAATTTATGTTAGAAGCTGTCCATTGACTAAAACCCAGGCCAACTAAAGACGGCAATTTGTGGTCACTTTAACCATAGCACACCATTGCCCAGAAAAGTAATGTCATTATACAATCACATCAAGGAACGGCAAGGACAATCTCTTTAGAACCGAGAGAATATAAAACGCAACAACTGAACAATTGTGCATACCCAACTATGGAATCGAAAATCAATGAATTATAAGGTAACCCTGAGGACAGGGTCATCGGCTTTGGAAGTAAGAAATGATAAGAAAAGCTAAAAACCCAAATGTCAGAGGAAAACAGGTCAGTTGCACAAGCGTGACTTACAGTATTTACACAAATGCACTCTAGCAAATCGAACAAAGCCTTACCCAAAACAAAACAAAACAAAAGTTCTTGTTTTCCCTCTCAATGTGCAATCAACTACCACTAACTGCCGATCTCACCTTCATAACCATTTCCTCAGTCGTCATCCCAATAATTTCATTGGCTCGCTTCAGGCCAACAGTATAATATCTTCCGATTGAGTCCTGATAGTTCACATTGCCAAGGCATCAGGTAGGTAACAGACAGAGAATCACATCATAGACATCGTAATTTCAAGTAAAATATAGGGAGTACTTTGTATTGGACCAGTAACTTGCATATAATGGGCCATGATTCACACAACCATAAAGCGAGATTACTTAGCCATACAAATGGAAATAAACACAGGAATACAAACAAAATTATGGATTATGTAAAGGTTTCTGTTATCTCTTTCTTTCAAACCACAGAAACGTCTTGCATTCAGCCTGGAGCCGAACTGCATGCCTGCTTTTACTTTTAAGCTATACATGAAGCATGGAGCTTAGACTCTACTGAAAGCTGGTAAGAAACCAAATCTAGCTTGAAAGCTGGTAAGAAAACCAAACTTAGCTGTTATGTTAAAAGAACTCACCCTAGTAACAATGCCCAGCCTCTCTAGTTTTCGGACTGCATCATCCACTTCGAAATCGCAGCTCTCACCAAACTCTTCCTTGATTAATTCCTCACAACGTAGATCAAGATCCTAAAGCATGCCAACACAACTCAAGAAGATCAGCTCTGTGAAGCATCCACCGGTATTAAAAAAAAAAAAAAAGCTTTTCCAGTTGCCATTTTGAGAAATTAGAAAGCTAAATTCACTATGGACCACCTCGTACCTGTCTGGTGGATTTACCCTGTTCCATCAATATGAAGTATGATATGATCACTTCTTTAACCTGCAGCGCAACAACTCAGTTAGAAAAAAAACAATTAATTAAGACCCACCAATACAAGAGAAGCACAGGCTTACTTCTTGCTGAATCACATCATCACACAAATGTAGAAGAGTTCCCTTTCCGCTATCAAGTTGTTTGTCATACATCGATTGAGTTACTAAGTTCTGATATACAGCCATGTTTTGCTGAAATCTGAAAATAGAGGCTCATCAGGGTTAAAAGAAGAACCAAACTATTTCATAATAGACTTGAATAAAATGAATAAGCCCAAATGCCCAACAACGCATATGGCAGATATAATAGTAAACTATTAGAGTCCACGCACATAACAGCAGAACAAGAGGCTGGATGAACAAATATAACATACGCGAAATATGTCTTTGCACAATAACCAATCAATGTGGAAACGACAGCAAAGGCAACCCAAAGATCAGCCTTAATCTCAAGCGAACTTACAACAGCAACCTGCAAATAGACATTTCTCATCAACATCTCATAAATATGATGAATAACAAGGAACATCAGGTTTGAATGTGATATCAACAACTGACCAGACCAACAATAGCGGATCCAAGGAACTTGACCCAGTCCATCGGCGTAAGACCTGGGTTTTTCTTCTCTGGCTGAAAAGCAATATGATGGTCAAAGTTGCGTACGTGCTTGCAGACAGTGAAAACACTTGTGTAATGGTGCACAAGGTCAGAGAGAGAGAGAGAGAAAGAGTACTCACCAGAACTATTTCCATATCCGCCATTGGAATATTTTTAAAATGTTTCACATATATACCCCTCTCTTGTTTTCCTTTTGGACTAGCTCGCCTGTAAAATTATACCACACAAATTTATCTATGATAAAACTCACAGTTCAAGACAGAAAACAAGTTCAGTTTGAACTCCACTCGTGCACCAGAAGCCAGTAGAGAAACGAAAACATAGGAACAAACACCAAGTTTTGATGTTTTCCCAAATATTTCCCATAATTCACAGAAAGCACTCTTATCTCCAATGGAAGAATATAATGTGAATTATAAGCAATACCACTCAGAACCACACAAAGTTCTACTCCATGTATTTAATATTAGCAATTGAAGGCTCACGAAACTTTCATGCACTGACATAGAACTTTGTTCATCTCAGCATTTGATGCATGAAATCAAAAGAGTAAATATAAATGTGCACTGTTTAAGTCTATGATTTCACAATCCATTAAAGCTCTCTCGAATTCATCACTCGTTCAAGAGAGACATTAACACAGTATCAATTTAGTCATCCAAATATGTCAAAAGCCGAAAAGTTTTACCAAAGACCAATGTTCCGGGAAGGAATTACCTGTACACAACGATTATTCTGTCAAAAGTAGGTTCCTGGATAGTAATCTTCCTCAGCAGATTGCGGAAACTGGGGGAACGTCAACGAAGTGCGTTATTATTAGGAGCAAGAGAAAATTACAGTCCAGCATTGGCACAAACCAGAGGCTCGGACCAAAATAAAGCCAAGGCCCAACAATTATACTGTTAAGATTTTCAAAAATCACCAGAGGTGTATTATTTTCTCTGAAAAACCAGAAAAGGATGCTGGTTTTGTAACATGACTCAGAAAGAGACTTCCACATAACACTAAGTAGTCACCCTGAGCTCAATAGCTTGTTACTGCCCACAAGTTGTTGCATCACCAAGCAATATAAAAACACAAGTCTGTTACTTTTACAAAAGAAAATTAAAGATTATCATGTAAAGCCTTCCCTAATATTAACATTAGCAAATAAGGGAAACAAAAACCAAATTTCTCCCACTGTCAACCAAACACCCCTCTCCCCCTCCTTGACAAAACCACTGTTTGTCTCTTCCATCCCAATCCACTAAAGTACCTAATATGAGATCAGCAATGTTACAGTGTTAATAAGTATTTCTTCAAGAACTGGTAATATCAGCAGAGGCATTAAAATAATCTCTTCACAGTTCAATCCCTTCATTGGTGATCTTCCTCTTTCAAGACCTTCAACCAGGTCAATCGAAAGGATCGCTCCTATCTGGATTACTATAATAAATTTCCAGTCCTTGGCTACATACAATCATCTCCACCCACAAGCCGACACACCAGCCACACGGTGTCATGCTTCAAAGCCACATACCTATCAGTCTAGATATCTTACAATTTACAATTCTTCTATGTAGTTATTTAATATTTAAGTTTATGGTTTTGACCGATCCCTATATAATTGTTTCTTACAGTACGTAGTACGACTCACCAAAAGGTCCCCCTTAGGAGATTTAACCATATCTAAAAGTCTTATTCTACCATCTAATTGTTCACCAACTGGATAATGTCATTTTAAAACCCTATGACTCTATCTCCAGGTCACAATAAAACTTTGCCATGAAATTCCAGATACTCCTCTGAAATCATCTGCAGTATCAGATCATAATATCACAACAAACTAGTGATAACAGTTACAACAAAGGGTTATTAAATTCAAAACCAGCCCCACAAGAATTTTCCACCATTGCTTAAACTATTTCTGAAATCAGCCAACCAAAAAAATTATAAGCCAAAACTAAGGCATATTACAGTTAAGTGAGTTAACAAGCTAGTATACCAATAAGAAAGAATACAAGATATGAAAATTGGTCAAACCTGATTTCCATGTTCTGAATACGGATTCGTTCAACAACGAGATCATCCTGATCAGAGTCAGACCTAAGCTCATCATCTTTCTTTTTATCTTTAAAAGATGGTTGCCGTGACTTTGAAAACATCGATCGAACTTTCTCTATCCTGCAAATATCAGTCCGAGAGAGGACAACACATCACAGTAATTATTATTATTAGGTAAAGAAACGAGGCAAACTGAACATAAGGACACCATATTAACGGTCAAGATAAATATGTCACAAAAGTCTATCTAACTTCTGTGAAACAAAGGCCTAACTGACGCTCCCTTTGCTGCATTGCAAAGGTTTTCTGTTACACAAATTTACTTGAGGAAATCATGAACCTAGACTTTTACAAGTTTGGGAAAGGCTTGAAGAACTCCAAGTCACACGGTCGTGCCAGGTGGGTGGTTCCATAAAACTTTTACATGGGCACTGGAGAGGTAAGGATGCAGGTGACGCAGCTGTTGCGTACTCTTCTGTGTGATTCGCAGAACTAATGTAATAGGAGAATATTTAAGGATAATATGCAGAAGTCTGAACATTTGATTGATCAAGCTAATACCATGTGTGCGTGATGATTACAAGCCATGTCTAACTGTTTTCTACAAGCACTAGACCTTGCGTCAAGGGTGATTTTAATTGATCATGCAAGACCATGTGACCCGATAATTAGTAGCTATGTCTTTCTGTTTTCTTCAAGCAATAAACTGGAATCAAGGATGAGAGTGGAGATGAGGTGAGTGTCTGGTGGCTGCCTAGAACAAATGCTGCCAGGATAAACTGTGATGTTGCCATTGGGAGGGTAAGGGGTGGATTTTACTATTTCAGGATTTGTTAGCTTTAGGATGAGACAGTTGCAGAAGGTGATGAATGTCGCATATGGCATACGGCATATGGCATTAAGCTTGCAATCAGGTCGCCTAGATAGTGGATTTTTGGATGGTGTAGTGGAAAACAATGCTATCTTGATGATCAATGCTCTTAGGAACAAGTCCTACCAGACTATCTTACGTTTGGTTATAGATGAATTCCTGCCTTGAGTATGTAATTTAATGCTTGTTACTTTTGTTAAGTTGGCAGGGTGGGCAATCAAGTGGGTTACCTTCGGATGATAACACCCGAATCAACAACTGAAATAAAGCAAACCGATTTAGACCGACATGTAGTTGAGAAAGAGAGCGGAGAGATTGGGGGGGAAAACAATTTCTCTCATCTACGGAGAAGAGTAGAAGGGTGGGGAAGTGATAATATTAGTAGGGGTCGGGGAAGACCCAAGATGACTTGGACGAGAGTGAT
>JBBYHQ010006277.1:0-11316 GCA_038382645.1 Spergularia azorica | reverse complement strand
CTGATATAAATTCGTTATACTTACTAAATTGTTTTCATTAATCAAACATAACTTTTCTAAAATGATACCAAATTAAACACTTTTTTTTCGTCTTAATTATAGAAAAATTGGGACAACGGGTCATCTCAAGTTTAACCCAAAAGAATACTGGACAAAACGGGTTCGAGTTATTTATGACAAGAACTTGATCAGGGAAAAAATGGGCTATTAACCTTGAACAACGGGTCACATCTGGTCGGTTAAATTTTTTAAAATCCTAATATTTTGCGTTAAGTATGAGTAATAAAATAGAGTTATAACCAAGTTCACATAACAACCAGTGCAATTTTGCACGGGCTAATAAACTAGTTCTCCCATAAAATATTAACGTAATCCACATTAAACATTAAGAAATGCACTAGGAGAGAGTCCAATATTTGTAAAACCCTTACGTAATGAAGTTATCAACATGAAACATAATATAAACTGTTATAACTGGGTTACGTATATCAGAATATTACGATACATGTATCATTGAGTTCGTGTCGAAATGTATTTCAATGTACGACCCATTTAAACATACTTTTGAAAAGTTAAAGTATGATTTTAGTAGAGATATGTAGACAAGTTTAAAAATTTTGTGAAAAATGATTTAAAAATAAATAATAAAAAAAGGGTTTTATTTAAAGATAAAGCAATACTCCGTACAAATGTACAATGACGATTTAGTGTGATTAGGAGACATTAAACTAACAAAGATTTAATTAGTTATCATGGTTACTTATTTATTGTGAGATTAACTTAATAAATAAGAATAAACGATTTAAAAAAGTGTCCCGTACAACGCACGTGCTTTTCACCTAGTAGTTAACTAAAGGCACAATAAACTCGTATCAAAATAACGTACCAGACTTGAGACTGTTGGAGCACTCTTTCACTAATTTTAAAAATAGAACAAAATTTTATTCTCACAATCTTCTTCGTGGATAAGTTTTCGTTAAAACTGTCTCAAACAAGATTCATTTACTACCTCCTTTTTTTTATTGATACAAATGATGCGGGAGGTGAAAATATAAGGATTCGAACTCGAGACAACCTCCACACAAGCTGCGGGCCAGATTAATTTACTTCCTCCGTTCTTTTGATTTTCATATATTAAACGAGGAGGGAATAATATCTAACACTTGTGGTTTAATATTACCAGATCTAGCGCAATAGCCCTCAGCAGAAAGCCTGTGCCATATTGCCATGTTATGGACAGAAATTCCTCGTAACTTTAAGCTTAATTAGCTGTTTTATGAAATTAAACCTAGAACAAGTTACATATACTTACGTTAATCAAAATTATAGTACCCTTTTTAATTATGCTTTAGTTTGATGTTATTAATAGTACAAAGAGATGAGACTCAGAGCATAATTAAGGTTAATGCTCTGCAATTAAGGTTATGGGAGACATAAATCGCAGTCTCAAATGGTGTTTGATCTCTCCTAGGCTGGTCCCCCTCGGAACTTTGCAGGAAAAAATGGCAAGAATTACTAAAAGTGATTATGAAAATAATTAAGGAATAAGAATTAGTATAAATATTGTAAATCGGGTAAAAATAAAGGGAGCTTCAGCCATTGATCTCTCGTGTATGTTTCCCACGGAGCTACGCATCATCACTTGTCGACATGCTTGAGTATCGTGGTTGCTGCTAATTTGTGTCATCGTCGTACCATTTTTATTGCTTTCTACTCCTTATTGGTTTGATGGTCAAAACTCGGCTCGAATTCGGTCAAACCAAGCTCAAGCTTCAAGCCGAGCCATGGTCGCAAACCTCAACTCGGAGTTAGCTCGGTTCGTCTTGTCTAGATTTGTATATCATATATTTAGATTTACGTTTTTTGAAAATGGGGTTTTGCAATTCGGTCCAAGGAACCAAACCGGACAAAATGAGTTTCGTCCTCGATCCTGTCCAGTCTTAGACCGATACTCAGTCGCTCAACCCTACTCCAAGTGATATAAAAGTGCATTTGGAAGTATGAGTTTCATTCTCAAATTCATATTTGATACAAATTCTATGTTTGGGGATTCAAGAATTTGTGAATTTATATTAGATTGAAATTACTTGGAAATTGATTGAAATTCTAGCTAGTGTAAACAAGTGACACCTCAAAACCCCTCACTTTGAAATACTACACCCTCTATTTTCTTAAACATCAAATTTTAGAATTCAAAATATGAGTTTTCCCAAACATTGAATTTATATGTGAATTTCACATGCTCAAATTATAAAATGGAAAAAAAAGGTTACAAATTTTCAAGTTCTTGTTTCCAAACACTGTCTAATGCTATCCGTAGGACAAGCAAGCTAAGAATCATGTCTATGATAGGCAAATTTTTACCTATTATCCTTCTCCTTCGGCATACAATATACTACAACAAAAACGACAAAAGTTTCTTAGATATGGAAACATTAGCAATATAATTTTTTCATAAATGTCACCACGGTCTTCATTTCCGAATCATGTATTTGTTACTGTATTAATTATTTTGTTCGAAACCCCTATTCTCAAATCCTAACTCCGCCTCTGAAATGATACAACTCGAATAACTCAAATGACCAGAGATACGCTTAAATACCATCTTTCAAAGTTACTCTATACTCCTATGCAAAAGGTCTTGAATATCGTGTAAGAAATTCAAATTCGCCTCCAAATTAGTTTCTCTTCCCCTTGTGCTCTTTATTTCATATATAAGAGCACCACAGCTTTGAGATTGGTCCTTAAATGGAAGGAAAACATTCGAGAGTTAGGGATAATTAAATCGATCAGTTGCTTGAACCATTGAACATTGAACATCCCCATCCATCTAAGCGAGAACACACAAAACAAACGACTCGAAGAACCCTAATAGTAAGCAATTCAGCATCTCCTTCAACAATCATAGATCGATGATCCAAATTCAAACATTTATCTCTAAAAAAAAGCTTCAATCTATCTCAAATTCCCACATTGTAGTCAAATCATATATCTTAAGCACAAATTGAATTCAACAATGTCCCATTCGTAATTCATTCAATCACCAACGTATACTCCAATATGAGTGAAATAATTAAACCTCACTATAAGAAAGTCGAGTTCCAACTTATCGTATTCAATTGTTTATGTTTTGTGAACACCCGATTAATCAAATTAGTTTCGATTCTACAATTCTATTTCTCGGACAATAAAAGCATTGCTCAATAATCAATACGGAGTACTTACGACTTACGAGTCACGACTTGGAACACTCTCTCCAATTTCGGAAATTCCCCCCTTTCTTCTCCCCACCACCAATTCCGCCGCCGTAAGATGCCGGTTTTCAAAGCTCCATTCAACGGCTACTCCGTCAAATTCAGCCCCTTTTACGAAAACCGCCTCGCCGTCGCCACCTCCCAAAACTTCGGCATCCTCGGAAACGGCCGCGTCCACGTCCTCGACCTAACCCCCGGCACCTCTCAGATCGCCCAACTCACCTCCTTCGACACCGCCGACGGCGTCTACGACGTCGCCTGGTCCGAATCTCACGACAACCTCCTCGTCGCCGCCGTCGCCGACGGCAGCCTCAAGCTCTACGACCTCTCTCTTCCGCCGCAATCGAACCCGGTCCGCTCCCTCGCCGAGCACACTCGCGAAGTCCACTCCGTTGACTACAACCCCGTCCGCCGTGACTCCTTCCTCTCCTCCTCCTGGGACGACACCGTCAAGCTCTGGACCGTTGACCGCCCTGTCTCCGTCCGTACTTTTAAGGAGCACGCGTATTGTGTGTACTCTTCTTCTTGGAATCCTCGCCACGCCGATGTTTTCGCTTCCGCCTCCGGTGATTGCACGGTACGGTGATTTTCTTCTCGTTACGATTTTTACCAACTGAGCTAGCTGACATCGATTTTTTTTTTATAGGATTAGTTTCGAAGTGTGTAGAAGTAATTAACCTTAGGATATGATTATTGTTGATTAGAATTATAATTTAGAGAACTGCACGGTAATTTTCTCGTTGCGATTATTACCAACTGAGGTAGCTGACATCGATTTTTTTTTGTATATGATTAGTTTCGAAGTACTTAGAAGTAATTAACCTTAGGATATGATTATTGTTGATTAGGATTATGATTTAGAGAACAGCAATTCAGGGAATTTGATTTGATATTGTTTCTGTTTATAGTGCGTAATTCGCATTATATTTTCGCCGATTTTACCCATACACGCCCAATATGTTGCTGTGATTATGCACATTTTAAGGTATTTGACGTTGGTTGTGTTTATAGGACGTAGTTTGGCTTAAACTTTCGCTGATTTTACCCGTACATGCCCAATATGTTGCTGTGATTATGTGCATTTTGGGGAATGGTTGAATGCAGCATTTGGTAAGAGAAAATGCTGGAAAATATAATCCTAACTAGAACGAGTTACGACCTGCTTGGACACTTTGGTTACACTATCATGGAGATGGTTTGTTAGGCAAGGGAAGAAGAATGAGTAGTTGAGGGAACTATGAGTGCAATGGAAGTATTTTTGAGAGGAACAAACTTTGTTATGGATGTAGTGGTTCGAGAGTGAGATGGAGCGAGTTCGTTTAGCTTTTGTGCTCTGCTAGCTTTTTTTCTGGTGGGTTGGTTTTGGGTGAAGTTCTCGAATTGTCACGGCCACGGGGACTAGATATTCTTTGGATTATGTCTGGGGATAGGTGGTCTATCTAGTTTCGTCGTGGATAAACCTGGGAACGTGGATACCATGTGAAAACTGGCAAATCTGAGGGGTACCATGTGAGTTTTCCCTATTATTTTCCGTCTCAAAGAAACATCTTCAAAACTCATTCTGGGTTGAGGTATAGCCGTCGCATTCCTGTTATTTTGTGTTTTAAGGAATTGATCTCATCACGAGTTTGTAGTTTCTAAAATGCTATTTTTTTTTTTGCTGTCAGTTTCCCAGTTCAATCAAACTGTTTTGCTAAGACACTAGCATATGATTTGTGGGTAGTTTGTCACTGTAATCACAGATTTCAATTGTCTGGGTCAATTTCTCAAATTGAGATGATCCGAAGTAGCACTTGCTTTGCAAATTTTAGGGATGCTTCAAGCTTGTTACGTGTATTATTATGTGATGTTTATGTACGGGGAAAAACTAGTGAGGTTACTGAATGTTGTTCAGTTGTTTCTCTGACAGGTAAGAGTTTGGGATGTTCGTGAGCCAGGTTCGACGATGATTATACCTGGACATGAGCACGAAATTTTGTCATGTGATTGGAATAAGTATGATGAGTGTTTGCTTGCTACCGGGTCCGTTGATAAGACCGTCAAAGTTTGGGATATTAGAAATTACCGGGTCCCGATTGCAGTGTTGAATGGACATGCTTATGCAGTTAGGAAGGTCAAGTGTTCACCACATAGGAGGAACATGGTGATGAGTTGTTCTTATGATATGACTGTTTCTATGTGGGATTTCATGGTGGAGGATGCATTGGTTGGGAGGTATGATCATCATACAGAGTTTGCTGTCGGGATTGATATGAGTGTGCTCGTTGAAGGGTTGTTGGCGAGTACTGGCTGGGATGAATTAGTCTATGTTTGGCAACATGGAACTGATCCTAGAGCGCCTTGAAAGAGTTTTCTGTGTAGTTGGGAAGGTATGTCACTGTGCTGTAGTTCTTGTTGATTTATTTAATGGTTGTTCTATTGAGTAGAAGATCGTTTGTTGATCAACTTTCGTCTTTTGAAATCATAAAAGTGTATTTGTACTTAATAGTCCCATGTACATGGATTTTCATATATCAAAATGAATATCTATATTTTTATCTCGTGAGAGCCACTTCATAATACAATAATGTTAATCTTTCAGAATACTAATCTTGCCTATCTTGGTATAGATTCTCATTATGAAAAGGATAGTAAACCCGTAATTGCTGTCTTTTGTCCAAATATATGCAGCCCAAGGTCTTTTTTGTGTGGATGAGTAGCATGCGATCTGTCTACTTCTTATTTTTACATTAGCTATGTCATGTTTTTTTTTTTATAAGAAAACTATGTGGAACTGTTAGATTACTGTTGTATATGTATCACTAGTGGTTATCTCGGAAATATTTTCTCTAAAGGCCGCTGATTTAGTTTATTTACTTGCTAAAAGTATACATTTGCTTAAATTCACCTGAATACATAGAGATTAATCTAGCTCCTTAAATTTCTTAGTCACCTTTTAGTCTTTTATTTGGTAAGTGCTTGTAATCCTCCTTTTATGTGTACAAAAAGGGCAGTTTGAGTAGATGATGGGGATGGTAGTAGGTAGTACTAGTTTTTTGGAGCAAAACATCAGGTTTGGGACATTCTAACATGGCATTTTGAAGCATCTTAACCTTTTAGATATAACAGATGGTAAGCTGGGAATAGCCGAGTGCTTTGAACTCGTTTAAGTTGGTTGCGCCAGGATGCAGTCATCTAAGCTCCAGGATGGTTCTACTCCGATCCACTCCAGGTTTTATGTTTATATGGATATTTTGGGTATTTTAACAAGGAGAAAGGTAAATACTCCTAGTAGGTAATTGAACAAAGTAGAGATCTTGCTTAGTTTTTCCAAGATGTCTGAGTGGCTTCTAACTGCAGTTTTTTGGTAAACTATTAAGAGAATTGCCTTGCTTTAGTAAATGAAAAGGGCAATAATGATGTAATACTAGTACAATATATGCTTTTTTGAGTTTATAGCGCCGAAAAATTATAATTGTAAATGAAGGATATAAATTAGTTTAGAATCCGTGCAAGAATACTCGAGTTTAGTCGAGTAAGACTAATTTTTGTACTACGATCACTAAGGAACATAGCTCAAACAATCGGCAAGTACCAAGGTTACTAAGAAACAGGGTACAACCGAAGGGCAACCTTGCAAGGTCAAGATGTGAAGAAAACTTGCGTCGACTCTTTGACATTAATTCCTCTGTGTGTGTACATGAATGATATAAGACTCCTATACCACTTTAAGACTACCTAAAGACTTCTCCTCGCCCACAAAGAGTTTCCTAATACAACATGGGAGCCTTTAGTAAAGACTTTGGGACATATCTCCTTTGTTACTTAGCCAAACAAGGCATATGAACATTTCTTGGAGAGTTAAGAATGTGAAATTTATAATCCAATTGGTTTGACTTCGATATAATGAATATTTAAAAAGATAATTAGGCTAAAAATTGATGTGACTGAAACTGAAACATCTTGATAGTCTTGAACTTTCATTATAAGCATAGACCATGCATCAAATAATGTGAATGCGCGAACCAACTTTTTCTTCCTTGTTTATCTTTGTTCTGTTCTCTTTCTACAAATGCCGAGTTTCTGGGTCTTAAAGCAGTTGATGAAGGAGAAACTTGGAGCATGAGGTTTGATGAAGGTTAAAACTCTCATGTAGATAATGTGCCTTTGTTCTTAGAAAAGCGACTTTCACGTTAGTAGATTATTGTTTTAGTTTTATAAAGCTTCAGTCTTTTCTTTACGCGTTCTATTGGTTTACTTAAGTTGGGAGTAGAATGTGGCAGGTCAGGTATGGAAGAATTATGTAACCCTGAAGAACACAAAGAGTGATTTTAGAGACAGAGAGATAGTGAAATGTAGAATTTTGAGATTTTGGGACTATGATTGAATGAATGACAATGTACACAAGGATTGTTGTATCTTAACACTTGGTTATGAGAAGCTATAACAAACTATAACTTGCAACTGCTTAACAGAATTCCAAATTAACTTTGAGGACATGTCCAATTGCATCCTGAAGTCCTGGACAATTAGCTGAATTAGCCTGCTGAACTCTTGTGAGAGACTTTGTCAAAGTATCAGGTTGAGATGATTTGTGAAGGTAGGGCAAGGATTGAGACTCTCTAACAGCTTTTCCCTGTTGATGACCTTCAAGATCCAGGTGCTTCGTCCTTTCATTTAAAATAAGATTCTTGGTGATGTGTATGGCAGCCTGACTATCTCATGAAACCGGGGGGGGGGGGGTGGGGATGGTAGATCAGGCGAGTTCAGCTGTTAAAGTGACACAGGCATCTATATCAGGCTTCTGCCTTCTGCAGAAGATAATGATACACTCTGTTGTTTCTTAGATTTTCTGGAAATCAAACTCCCCGCTCACTGTTAGTATTAGATCGATCCCCTGCATCTGTATCAAGCTTCACAGAATTGTCTAGTGGCCTGTTCACTGTTAATTGCTGAAGGACTTAAACTCTTTCAGCAGATGTACTGCAAATTTTTTTTGGGAGACAGCAACACCTTGAGACACTTGAGTAAATTTTAGAGGGTCCTGGGCTTTTTGCAGGAAAACTTTTTTGCAGCTATTTCTCTTCTGAAAAGAGAGTTCTAAAATGAGCTTGGAATACCATTGTCTAGAAGACTTTCTGAACCTTGCTTGCAGAGTGTTTTGGTAGATTAAACTGTAAACTAGGGGGAAGCCTCTGTATACTCCTCTAAGGAGTTTGTCAGGGGAAAGGGAAGGCCTAAGATGACTTGGACAATGGTGGTTAGAAGTGATATAACATATAAGTCCACCGGAGACTGAAGAAAATATTGCATCGGGAGGGTGGTATGGAGAGATAGAATAACATTTTTTTCTGTTTTCCTTGATTTGAAATTGGAACTTTTTGTCGTTTTCTTGGGTAACGTATTTCAGAACTTGTCCTAATTTTTCGTAAAACCTTTTCTTTTCGGAGTTTGTAAACACATTCATTTAACTATTGTTCCTCATTACTTTGGACTTTTCGTTGCTCACACTTATAATTGTATCTTAGTACTATTTATGTTAGCCGGCCCCAAATAATGCTGGGACTAAGGCTTTGTTGCTGTTTTGTTGTTGATATCTCTTCACAACTAACCTTCGTTTCTTTCTTTCTATTTTTCCATCGAAATTTTTTTTTATTTGACCGTGGAGATCCGCTTGCCACTGATAGCTTTCTACCAGGAGGGAGAGATACTGATGTTGAAGTATCATTTGCTTCTAAGCCTGAAAGCTGATCAACTATGCTTGTAGCCTCTCAGGTTAATGGATTTGCTTGGTTTTGAGTCGGTGGTTCTTATATAGGGAGTAATGGTGCTCTACTGGAAGTAATGACGTCGCAACAGATGGAGAAAGTGGAGGAGACATACATTAGGCAGTGAGGTTATGGAAGGCTAGAAATTGGATGAGGGATTTTGGAGATGTTGCGTACGTAATCTTGAAGATAAGAAGGATAAGAAATTCTTGAAGACTTTCTTTGAGGAATTGGTTTAATTCAGACTAATAGTAAATAGCAATAGACCTTGTATCAGGTTCTGAGAGTCACCTCTGAGTAGTAGTGGTCTAGTGGACACTGTATCGTCAGTGGCATTATGATCAAGGATTATTGGAAAAAGTGTGGGTATATTATCTGAATTCTGAAACAGGTAAAGGAATGAACTGATGTGAAGAATACGTCTCTTTCATTTAAATACGTCTCTTGATGTAAAAGGCTCAAAAGATGCCAGATTGAGCGATTTGTATTGTATGCCCTTTTGGGCGAGGCAACTATATCCTGGAGGCTGGAGTTCAGCCAAGCATTAGGTGCTTTAACAATATATGTTAGGAAGATGTTTTTGGAATGGGCGTGTTTACTTCCTATAATGGAGTGTGACCTATGGCTATCGAGTACTGAATAGTCCGATGACCAGCTATCCTTGGAGGTTTATTGTCTTAGTTCATTCCGAGGTTGTAGAGGACGCGTGTATAACTGATGACCCGGAGACCTTAGTTTAGGATGATTGAGTTTTCAGAGATAGAATTCGAAAATTCCACCCAAAGGAAATGATCGAGACCCGAATTTTGCTGATAAAGAATTTACAAGTTCTTTGAAAAGTTTACCCATCCTCCGCTAGTACTGATTTGGCCATGCTTCTGGGAAGGGTTCGCCCAAGTTCTTGTGAAACAATAGCTGTGCTTCGTCTTCGTGTTGAGTGGTAGGAGCGGAATGGTAGATGCTCCGGAATTCTGTGGATGCCGGATTAAGTGGTAAACCTAGCTTCGTTATTGTCTTCTCTGAAGCTGCTTCTGAACTAGTGTAATCGTCACACCGTTTTTCCAGCATTGATCATATATAGTCAGGCAACATGTTCTCCCTCACGTCAGCTATATATCTCAAGGTGTGATTTCCACCTGCAGTTTAAAGTTTTAAACTATCCACCTGCATTTCCTCCGCCGTGGAGTGAAATGTGAGGTGTGACTTGTAAGAGATGAGGAAAGAGGGGAAACGAAGGGGCGGGGATGGTGGAGTCGGAGGTTGGATTGGAGGGCGTCGTCTGGCTCGACGGAAGCTATCGGTCGTTTAATAGATCTGGCAGATCAGGTTGGTGGGACTGCGTGATGCAGGAGGAGGTAGGGCGGGGGCAAGGCGTGGCAGTGGTGGTGGAGGGGGGTGAGGTTGGGTGGTAGGGGGGGGGGAATGATGAAAGTAGATTCATTTTTCTATTTTTCCTTTTTTATTTTTTTTTAAAATTACGTATTTTAGTTAAAGTTATTAATGTTAGGTGTTTTCGTTATCGGAGTAAATTTAAAATTACGTGTTTTAATTAGTGGAGGTAAGCGTTTTATTAGTGGAGTTAAGTTAGTGTCGTGTGTATTAGTTAGTGGAGTTAAGTTGGAGTTACGTGTTTTATCTATTGAAGTAATTGGAGTCACCGGTTAGTTATTAAAGTTAAGTTGGAGTTATTGGATTTACGAGTTTTAGTTATTGGAGTTAAGTTGGAATTACATGTTTTATCTAGTGGAATTAAGTTGGAGTTATTGGAGTTAATTTGAAGTTATTACAGTTACGTGTTTTAGTTAGTAGAGTTATGTTGGGGTTACGTGTTTTAATTAATGGAGTTAATATGAAGTTACGTGTTTTAGTTAATAGAGTTAATCTGGAGTTATTGGAGTTACGTGTCTTAGTTAGTGGAGTTATGTGTTTTAGTTAGTATTAAGTTGGAGTTACGTGTTTTAGTTAGTGGAGTTATGTTAAGAGTTACTGAAGTTACGTTGGAGTTGGTGGAGTTACTATTATTGCTGAGATTAGAATTTAGTTACTGGAGTTAAGCGGCTGGAGTTAGACAATTTAGTTAATGGAGTTAAGCGGTTGGAGTTTGGCAATTTAGTTATTAGAGTTAAACGAGTGGAGTTGTGCAGTTTAGTAAGTGAAGTTACACAAAATTAATGGTTGAGATCACTTTTCACTTCTCACCCAATTATCACTTCTTACTGGATTGTTATCTTTTATTTTTTGGCAAATTTAATAAAAATAACCCAACGTTTGCCTCATCTTCTAAAAATAACCCAACCTTTCGACTTTAATGAAAA
>JBBYHQ010006246.1:0-11320 GCA_038382645.1 Spergularia azorica | reverse complement strand
ATGTGAGTCATCTATAAAGTCTCTCAATAGTACGACTTTGAGTGAAACGACTTTCTACCCCTTCCAAGCGAAGTAAAGCTCATCTCTACCCCCACATGGGTGATATCCCCAGTGCAATCAACCCGATCATTTTCCCTGTGGAATGATATTTACTCTGTGGATCCATCCACCTACCCTCGCGGATATTAGCCGCTACCCCCCAGTGGGAAAGGCCGTTGTCGTGGGGCTGCCTGTCATAACTACGTTGGGTTTTTATCCTCGAGTGGATTCCAATCCCACAATGAAATGTACGTAGGGCAACTTTGGTGCTCGAACCCCCCAAGTCCGTACCCAAAAGACTCGGGAAATCTTTTGTAAATTCTTCTTCTAATTTCTTCCATGTGAATGACAATGTGAATATATGTGTTTTTTCTATTTCTACTCTTTTATATGGATCTTAACGTAACCACTACACCGAGACTCTTTAGAAGAAAATGATGTATTAGAAAGTGCTCGTCCTTATGACGGAAGGGGAGACAAGTTCCAAATGTTCGCACCCCTTAACTACGGCCCCGAACCCCTTTTTCTCTATTTCGTAGACTAGTTTTCCAAATTGTGAATAAACAATAAAACGGAATTTTGCCTTAGGGCGCATGGAGTCATTTTTGGTTTTAGAAAGGTTTTCCTTAAAATTCTTTCATTTGTTTTCGAACTTGTGCTTTTTAAACTTGTTTCGAAACCCTTCCTTGTCGGGGTAAAGACAGGGTGGCGACTCTGAGTTTTCAACGATCAAACTTTGGTTAGTTCGGTAACCGTCAAACCCAAACAATTTTGCGAGCCCCGCAGAGCCATTAGAGAGTCTAGTTGACAAACCAAACGCCACCCTTGTTTTGCGAGAAGCGCTTGGTTGAAATTTTTAAGTCCGGAAGCCCATGTCGCCCTCCTTCTTTGGCCTACACAGCTTTTCCCAACTCATCCAATGCACCTTCCTCTCCGTTCCTTTAGCTCCCCACCAAAATCTAGTAATGACCGAATGAATTTCATCAATTAAGGTCTCAGGAATACGGAAGATACTCATCATATAAGTTGGAATGGCCTAAGCCACAGCTTTAATGAGAATTTCCTTCCCCATCACTGAAAGTAATTTCTCCTTCCACCCTTGTAGCCGCGTTTAGAGCCTTTGAAAATGTCTCGGCACACAGTAAGGGGAGATCGGGTCGCCTTCTCGAAGACCCCTCGATGGAACCACATTACCTTTATTCAAACCATTAAAGGCGAAGGAGAATCGAACACTCCGCTCCACCCAGCTCTCCGCAAACCCGTAATGGCGTAGCACGCTTTCTAAGAACCACCACTCGACCCGGTCGTAAGCCTTGCTCATGCCGAGTTTTAACGCAACAGACCCACCTCTACCGTCCCCCTTTCGTTTCATCGCATGGAACGTTTCAAAGGCAACTATGGCATTGTCTCTAATAAGTCGCCCCAGGTACAAAGGCACTCTGATTCTGCGAAACCATCATAGGCAAGTGCACCTTTAGCCTGTTGGCCAAGGTTTTCGACACAATTCTATACAAGACGTTACACAAGCTTATCGGCCTGTATTCCCCGAGAGTTTTTGGCTCCTTGCACTTCGGGATTAGGACGATGGAAGTTTTGTTAATATTCCCAAGATTAGTCTCGGCCCTCCACCACCGTTGTACAAAGCCACCAACATCTGGTAGAACAGGGCATGTAACCCGTCAGGCCCGGGGGCGTTCGTCGGGTGCATCATCGACTGGGCTGCAAAGTTTTCATCCTCCATCGGCTCTTGACCAAGCACCACATTAATCTCATCATCGATCCGATGAGGAATGTGGGACAGGATCTCTTCATACCCAACCGGTCTTCCAAAAGAGAAGAGTTTTGAATAATAGGCTGTGACGATTTTCTCTACCTCCTCGTCAACTTCTTTCCAAGCACCGTCTTCATCCTCCAACCCTGTAATAAAATTCTTCTTCCTCCTCTGATTAGCTTTAAGGTGAAAGTAAGCCGTGTTTCGATCCCCGTCCCTTAGCTCATTTGTTCTCGCTCGGATGTGCCAGAAAGTTTCTTCCTTACGGTATAGGTCATCAAGCACCTCCGATAGCTCTATGCATCTCGGAATGACATCACCCGAGGGGGGTCTAGCCTGCCATTTTTTGAGATCCTTCACCACTTTCCGTTTCTCCTTCCTGATGTCCCCAAAGGTTCTCGAAGCCCAAGACGAAAGCTTCGCTGCACACATTTGAGTTCAGACCTCTATGTCACCCAACTGAGACTAAGACCAGCCCTCCTTCACCATCTGAGCACAATCCTCATTAGATAGCCAGAGCGGTTCAAACTTGAACGTGCCCTTCGATCTATAATCCAACCGCTCCTCGTCGGGTCTTAATAAAATTGGAGAATGATCAGAGTGGAACCGAACACAGTGCTCTACAATGAGTCCCTTAAACAAACTGCACCACTCACTAGACGCTAAAAAACGATCCAACCTTTCCCTGATAACCGTCGATGGGTCTCTCCCTCTTTCCCATGTAAAGATACTTCCAGTGTACCCTAAATCCCAAAAATATCATACATTTGTTAAGGTGTTCATCATTAACGTTTCATAATTTTTTCCTAAAAATAATATATTCGACTTATTGTAATCATGTTCTAAATAAGTTCGGTGGGGACTAAAAAAGACAGTGGGGCTTATCCAGGCAGGTTGGAATCCGACTTAAACATTGGAGCTAATTGTGCTTGGAGTCTGCCTGACTTACTTTTTTGACATGGCAACTTCAAGCAGAATAAAATCCCGCTTACCATTGGAGTTGCTCTAAATAATTTTAAATCTAAGCAAATGTACATATGTAATTATTCGTCGAACTTATTCGTCTCTGCGAATTCACCGTCTTTTTCGACAATCTATTTACCACATTTAAACTACATGACGTGTTAATACACAAGTGTAAGCCTATTACATTTACCGTTTTCTCTTTTTAATCAATCAATATGTGGTGAGACTAAAGTCGCGATTATCTACCAAAAATAAACCTCAATCCTAACAACACAGTAGTAGGGAAGTAGGGATCATATCCACAGGGAAATGGGTTGTCAAATGCAATGAATTAAAGTGATTAAGTAACAATTGATGGGGGGATTTGAAAGTTGTTGTTTATCAAACTATCTAAAAGTAACAATTGCGATTTATGAATGTAATTCAGGAATAAAACGGATCTTGATCAATTAATTCCCGCAACGCACTAACTAATCGGTCCTAGTTATCACTAATCCTCTATTAATCTCAATTACTCTATCGTGGAAACAGAATTCCTAAATCTCTCCTTAATTATAGCTAAAAGGCGTGATCGGCACTACCTAATAACCCTAATTATCAAATAACCTAAGCGCACGATTAGATTCAATTCGATAATAGCAATAAGAGTTAGAGAAATATCGATAGAGACATGTAATACTAACGCACGTTTCGTATTTAACATGTAAGCCAAATCTTTGCCCTAATTCACTAACGATGATTACATATAAGTCAATGAATTGGGGATTGCCACAATGTAAAAATCAATCAAACAATGAATTCCTTTGATCAATTAAAACTAGCAAACAATCAACCTAAGCAATAGACTAGTTACGCACCTAGCAATCACAAAAGATAATTGTATAGAATGAAAATCAAAGATAAGACTATAATTGAAAGCGATGAAAAGAATAGATCAAACCCACGATATTGTCAATGCAATGCTTCGATTAATCGATCAAGAAAATAAAGAAATTAGCTCCTCATACAATCCATAGAAACCCTTGTTTTCTTCTCAAAAGTCTGAATTATAAAACCTAGGGTCGAGGTTCTTATTTATATAGTCTAGGAAAAACGTAAAATAGAAAATTACGGAATACGGAAAACCCGGTCGTCGCGGTCCGCCATGAGCCAGCCGCGGGCCGCCAAAAGTTCCTGACGCAAATCACCAAGTCGTGCTCCGCGGTCCACCATGTACTGGCCGCGGGCCGCGAAAAGTTCCTGCCTCGATTTTTCAAAAGGCTGTAGAATCTTCGTTACTTGTCCGGTGAAGGCGTGTAACCACTTCCTGGAAAGCTAAGAACATGAAGAATCATCTCCAAGTGGTTTCACTGCAAAATTCCAAACGGTTTGAGAGATATGAAGCTCCAAAGTTGATCTTCTGCAAATCAGCTCCAAATCTCTTCCAAATGAATGTCCGCCTCCAAAAGATTGCCAAAACAACCAAAAACACATAGAAATGTTGTCCATGATACCCTAACGCAAATTAGAGGTATATTACATCATTTTGACTATAAAAGCATTATAAAAACCATCAAATCGATACGTACAAAATGGGCAGATCAATATCTATATATCAATCTATATATATAAAAGAGGCATTTTTCAAGAGCATAGAAGCATTTTATAATTTTCAGATTACCACAAATTTTCATTTGGCAATGCAATTTTCTCATAATTTTGGCAAAATATAATGTTTATTATAATGTCAACGGTCATCCTATATCTCTATATAAAATTGGGTTGGGGAAGTGTGGATTGATAGCTTATAGAACAAGTAAAGTAAGGTTCAAGTAATCTAACTTGAGTTCACACACTACACATAAATGTTCCTAAGAAATTGTGCATATGCTAATCAGCATGTAAAATATGCATGAATTCAAAATTCAAAACTAAATTATTTAAGTTGTAAACATGCATGTAATGTATCAAAGAAAAGAGTATGAATGCGTACACACACTCCATACATCAAAGTTTAAATACCATGTACATTCCGTTTGTGCATGAATCTTGAAAATGGCATGTACATAAGTACATTCATTGTACTTTTTGAGAGAAGAAGGTCAATATGATATATACTATCAATATGTCATTCTTCTCTCAATTCCCAAGGTTCATGCAAAACTCGATTACACAAGCCACAAGTGCATGAACAGTTGGCTAATATGATATTATAAAAACCACACTATAATTTTGAAAAAAAACTCATATAATTTGCACACAAATGTCATAAAAAACATATATATCATTCTAATTTACATATAAGTTTCGACCTAAATATAAGAACCGATCGTGCGAAGCACGAGATACTTTCTAGTTAAATTATAACATTATAATTTAATAATGATGAGATAGTATTGCAATCTAGATTGTAAAAAAAAAAATTGCATTGAAATCATCTTTAGTTTTTACGTGAAAATGAGTTGTATTTAAAGCAACTACCTAAAGATGCTTGATGTAACGTTATATTATTCTTAAAAGATATAATTTTTTTTTGTTTATATATAACAAAAAATAAATTTGCATTGAAAATGAAATTTAGTTTTTACGTGGAAATGAGTTTTGGTTAAAGCAAGTGCCAAAAGGCAAAAGGTATTTGATGTAACATTATATTATTCTTGAAAGATAATCAGATTATCAATCTATTTATACTTTTATTAAATAAAACTGATAAAAAGTGATATATACACCTTGATATACCATTAAAAATTATTCAGAGATTCCAATACTCACGCCATAGTTAAAAGAATCTTATCACGTACAATCATTAATTAGGGAAAGATAGGTCTTTGTTAAAGATAATTTATTTTATTAATCAGTAAGTATAAAATAAAATAAAATTAAAGTGTTTATTAACAAAACAAACTCAATAAAAAAAAAAGTGTATATAAAGTTATAAACACTACATCTTGGCTATTGTTGACAATTGTTCAACGTGTTCCTTTTGTATTTGATTCATTTACATGCTGTTTGACTTTTTTTTTTCTTTGTTCATTGTTGATTTTTCATTTAGCATTTCTTTGTTATAATTGACTATGCGATTCACACATTCCTAGGCAAAATTGAATGCTCGCAAATGCAACTCGAATGGAGCAGAGGAACATAATATAGGAGAAGGACATGCAGAATTTTTACTAAACTTGAACTCGACCAGGAAATTAAGATAGGATCAAGGAACGAAAATGACGATGACGTTGAAAATTATGAAGATTGCACAAATGACATACACACTAGTAGCAAGTTTTGAGGCTAACCAGGATGATGCATGGACTACACCTAGACCTACTCACGAGTCAAGAAGGACTTCAAATAGAAAACATATATGAAGCACATCGTGCCCAAAAGACATAATCTTCGACATCATTTGCAGGAACAGTAGTGGACCACGAATTTGATTACGAGAGCCCGTGGCTAGATGGATCAGTGATGATCGAGCTTGAAGGTAGTAATTATTCCAATGGTTCAAATTGAGTGTAAAGATTGTAAACCAGCAGAACTGTGGGATAATTACTACAATTTCGTAGTAGGCATATGTTGAAGTATTACTAGGAGAGGGATTTGACCTTGGACTGGGGATCGAAGAGGGAGCAAATCAGAAGTGTCCTTAATACTCCGTACAACATTTAGATAAAACTTCAATCTTGATATTAGCTAATTAGCATTACTTCATTTAATTTCAATGGAGCCCCGATTGAAACTACTCTTGCGCTATTTAGCTTAATCCGTAAGACATTTTTGTTGCCCTTTTTCATTTGAGCTTGTAATACTATATAATTGAATAGTAGGTTTCGATCCTATTTTCACTGTTGTTCGTAATGTGACCAGGTTCAGGTATAATAGGGCCATATAGCAAAGAGAATAAGAGACTAAGCATGATTTCATAAGATAGAAAAACAAATTAACAGAGTACCGTACCTTTTAATGTATGACATACTACAAAATGCGAGTTGAGATCATTTTTATGTTGCCTAAGCATGCATTTTTGGTTTGTTTAAATTGTATTGTGTTTACTCTACACTGGATTCTATTTAGCAATCAACGCCTTCTATCAATACATAGATTGCTACATACTGAGGAAGTTCACAAAACCTCATAAGGCCAACACCAACGACATCACTTTCTTCCGTGAATACACATATTCCATAAAGAACCATTCTTCTATCATTTCATGCATCATCACTTGAAATAAATTAGATGAAAAAGCTTATAGTAACAAAATGTTCAAGATCGAACTTTCTGTATATCTGCTTCCAAAGAACAAAATAGTATGACGCGTCTGTCTCGAACCGAGACCCGTTTTCTCTCGGTCCGAGGAAAGTCGATAGAATGCCGATTTTCAGGAATAGCTTCCTCGGCCCGAGGCAAACCTCCCTCCGCCCGAGGTTGGTCATCCTCGACCCAATCTTGTTCTAAAGCTTCTTCATGGTCTTCCAATTGCCCAAACTCTTCTCCAACCATCTCCATACCTCGATTTCCTTTTTCAAACTCGATGTGAGGCCTCCTACCACTCCATAGGCCAATGAAACTCACATTTTTGGTGGGATTTGACTCGGTTTGAGAGGGAAATCTATTTGCTCCTTTGTTTTCATGTCGGTTCACCGCAACCGACAATTGACTCACTTGGTTTTCAAGATTTTGTATGCTAGCCTTAGTCGCTTGTTGATTTTTCACCATAGAGGCTTGCGTATTGGTCGGATTTGATGGCTTTATAATTAATATTAGATTTTTTTTAATAGGAATAATCATTAAATATGATATATTATTAGAACTGTGCAACGCACGGGGTTAAAACCACCCGTGCAACGCACGGCCTTTCCACCTAGTCAATCTATATATATAAAAGAGGCATTTTCCAAGAGCATACAAACGTTCTATAAATTCCAAAATCACCACAAAATTTCATTTGACGATGCAATTTTCTCATAATTTTGGCAAAAGCTAATGTTGAGATAATAATAACAAAATTAATTAAGGTTTGATAAAATCATCTTATCAAGTTATATCTTTGAGAAACTAACGTACTCAAGGTGATTCATAATGTTGAGATAATAATAACAAAATTAATTAAGGTTTGATAAAATTATCTTATCAAGTTATATCTTTGAGAAACTAATGTACTCAAGGTGATTCATAAAATAAGTGTTTAATTGCAAACCAAAATTAATAAACAAAAAGTATACATCATATTTGGAGAAATCTATCGTTTGAGATGTCAAAGTTAGGTCAAAAAATTAGATATCCTATTGCTAATCAACATCTATTTGTACTTGACATCTTCATCAAAGTATATATATATACCAACCCAAATAAACTTAGGGTATAATCTCGGTGAGTCGGCAACCTAATGAAATAAACCTAGGTATTATCTCGGCTTTATTGCTTATCTGGTTCTTATATTGTTTAATTTTAAGATTTTAGTTATTAATTTGTTATGTTTAGAATTTGTCTAGAGTATAATTAAGATAACAAAAAAATTATTTTGGTAGGGGAGTATGTCAATTAAGGCTGTAGACTAGGAGAAAGTTGCGAACAAGGAGATCAACAATGTACTTGATATTGTTGCAGGACCGGTAAGGACGAGGAGGGAGTTGAGAATCCTTATTCCTACATCAAATTCATCATCACAATGTCATTCCATTGAATGGTGTCATGGTTGCTTCGACGTACAAGATCAACTTTTAAGGGTATATATCAGAGGATATGAGATTTACGGATACTAACTTTTCGCCTTTCTTCGGTCTCCTTATTACTATCGAAGTATCGAGTATTGATTGTAGTACTGTACACTACATGTACCTAACTACCTACCTTTAGATTGTGGTTTTAGTTTGTTTATAAATCCTTCATTTTTCTTTATTGTAGCATTGACCATGTTTTCTTTTATTGTAATTTTTTGATATGTTTCTGTAGAGTACGTTCATCTTCAATGTAATAGAGTGGTCCGAAAACTATATGATCAATCTTACATATGATCAAGGTACCAACTGTTTATCAATATAAACCATACAAGGTTCATCTGAATTAGTGAAGTCTATTATCATTTGAAAAAGCATACGGCGCGTCTATAAATCAAGAAATTCCCACAACGCACTAGAATTGAAGAAATGTACAGAGAGAGTCCAATATTTGTAAAACTCTCACATAAAGTTACCTACCAAAACATATATAATTTGTTATAACTTGGCTACGTATATCAGAATATTACGATACATGTATCATTAAATTCGCGTCGAAATGTACTTCAATATAAGATCCATTCATTCACACATATTTTTGAAAAGTTAAGCGAAAACTTTTGACGAATGCATACGACGCTTCTATAACTCAAGAAATTCCACAACGCATTAAAAATGAATAAATGCACACAGAGAGTCCAATATTTGTAAAACTCCAACATATAGTTATTTATACGAAACATATATAATTTCTCATAACTTGGGCTACGTTTATCAAAATATTGCGGTACATGTATCATAATATTCGTGTCAAAATACAATTCAATATAACATCCATTCTTACATATTTTTGAAAAGTTTAGTGAAGTATGAATTTGGTTGAAATATATTGACAAGTTTAAGACTTTTGTGAAAAATGCTTTAAAAAATAAAGCTTATGACAAATGCATACGGCGCATATATAAATCAAGAAATTCCCACAACGCACTAGAAATGGAAAAAAAATGCACACAGAGAGTTCAATATTTGTTAAACTCTAACATAAAGTTAATTAACTACATGAAACATAATATAATCTATTATAACTTGGGTTACGTATATCAGAATATTTTGATACGTACATGTATCATCAAGTTAATGTCAAAATGTACTTTAAATTCGTGTCAAAATGTACTTTAATATAAGATCCTTTCTCACATATTTTTGAAAAGTTTAGTGAAGTATGAATTTGTTTGAGATATATTGACAAGTTTAAGACTTTTGTGAAAAATGCTTTAAAAAATAAAGCTTATGACAAATGCATACGGCGCGTCTATAAATCAAGTAATTCACACAACGCACTAGAAATGGAAAAAAAAAATGCACAGAGAGAGTTTAATATTTGTTAAACTCTAACATAAAGTTAACTACATGAAACATAATATAATCTATTATAACTTGGGCTACGTGTATGAGAATGTTTTGATACATGTATCATCAAGTTCATGTCGAAATGTACTTCAATATAACGTACATTCACACATTTTTTTTAAAAAAGTTAAGTATGATTTTGATTGAGATATATCGTCAAGATTGAGACTTTTTTGAAAAATGCGTAAAAGTAAAAAAAAAAAAAAAAATATTGTCCAAGGATAAAGTAATACTCCCTCCGTTCGCCTTTAAACTGCGTAGGGCCAATGGACACGCTTCTTAAGGTGGCCGTACACGTTAATCGGCTAATCAAAGTCTTAAAGAAATTGCATGACGGGTTAGATAAAATATTGATCTATCCCACCATGCAATTTTTTTTTAAACTTCGATGAGCCGATTAACGTGTACGGCCACCTTAAAATGCGTGTCCATTGACCCTACGCAGTTTAAATGCGAACGGAGGGAGTACTATGTACAATGATATACTCCGTAATTGATTTAGTTAGGTTAATTAGGAGATATCTTAACTAACAAACATTTAATTAGTTAATATAATTTAGGAAGTTTGGTCGAACCAGGCCTATTAAAAGTACAATTTCGTCATACCGCACCTAATATAATGACTTTGTCCAACCACATCTAATATGACCCTTTTTTTTTTTAAGGACCAAGATTGAGCAGTTTAGGTTTTTTTTTTTTTTTTTTTTTTTAAAAAAGCATGAAACGTCAGCAAACTTGCTGCACAAGCCAACAATTGGGCAAGCTGTGAATCATCAATCTGAAGGTATAATCTCTGCTGAAACTCATAAGATTGGAAATCTAGGTTGTACGGACTCTGTTTTGGGGGAAATTAATATGAATACTCAAAAACCTGATAATTCATGGAAATTTGTCATTAATAAGAACAAAATTGGTATGAATTTGCATTTTTGTGAGGAAGCCCTATCATCTGAGGGAGTAAACATAACAATGGAGGACTGTGCCACTGAATTAGAAGCTTGGAAATTCACTCTAGTGGGAAATGTCTTAGGTGATAGACCAAATTTAGCTGATATGCAAATATTTGTGGACAAAAATTGGAATCATGTTGAGAAGCCAGTTGTTAAGTACTACAAGAAGGGCTGGTTTATCTTCAGATTCACCAAGCATGATGGTATTGATGAAATTATGAGAGGTGGTCCTTGGAATGTGAAAGGAAACACCCTGATCCTTAAGCAATGGACACCCTCTTTTGGACAGGAATTGGATAAACTAACTGTTGTGCCAGTGTGGGTATTGTTCCCTGACCTAAACCCATTCTTGTGGTCAAGTTCTGTTCTTAGCAAGATGGCCAGCAAATTAGGCAAGCCCCTGTGTGCTTACCTCACTACCACATATCAGGAGAGACTTGGGTTTGCTAGGGTGCTTGTGGAAATTGATGTTGCTGAAAAGCTGCTTGACC
>JBBYHQ010006235.1:0-11321 GCA_038382645.1 Spergularia azorica | reverse complement strand
TTATTATATATTAATAATTAAATGTGGGTGGTACTCATTTTGAGTACCACCGGGTGGCACAGTATCGTTGTCCTAAAGAAAATGGGTCACTTCAAAATTTGGGTCAGGCCCAATTATTCCTGACCTCGGCCCAAACCCAAGAGCAAAAGTGATGGCCCTCGGCCCATATCAATTTAACTCTTCTCAACTTCATCTTCTTTCTTCACAACAATGTCTCAACGAACATAACTTCCAATTCACGACTCTTTCTCTCTCTTCTTAGCAATGGCGACAACAACAGCAGAAACACCACAAAAAATCTCAACCCTTTTCACAAAACTCGACGAAAAAAAAACCCTTTTAACCAAATGCACAGACTTATACAACACGCTAACAAATCACTTCAACAAACTCCACAACACAATCGACCTCAAATCCCAAACCCTAGATTCCAAACTCCACACCCTAGATTCCACCTACACAGAATCCCTAGATTCCCTCCAACACCGCGAAGATTCCCTCCCTAATTTAGATTTCCTCTCCTCCGAAGTGGAATCTCGGATACTTTGAAGTACATGTGTCGGAGGATGGACCCACGCTTGTTGCTGACGTTATTGGTCGGGAAACGGAGGGGGGACACGCCGGCATTGCGGCAGGAGATGACGGAAGCATTGTCGGAATGTGTCGATTCTGAGAGGTTTGTGATTGACGCGGTGCGGGCGTTTGTGGAGATGAAGAAGGAGAAGACGGTTGGGTTGACGGATAAGAGGTGGGCCTGCTCAATGGTGGTGGCAGCTATGTTTCCGCCGGAGGAATTGAAGGAGGGGAAGATTGGGAACCGGGTTTTGTCGAAAAAGACGGTGGCGCGAGCCGAGGAGGTTTTGAGGGAGTGGAGGAAGGTGGCTGATAATGTGATTGTGGAAGCTGGTGGGGAGGTTACTGGAATTGGGCCGGCCGGGGCGGCGATGTTTATTGAGGTGGTATTGGGGTTTGGATTGAAGGATATGATTGAGGAGGAGTTTTATAAGGAGTTGGTTGCTAAGTTTTGTGGGAGGAGGGATATGGCTAAGCTTGCTATTCCTGTTTTTGGGGATAAACTTCCAGGTTTGTTTTCGCAATTTGGGGATTTTTGTTTTGGTTAGTGTAAAGTTGTGAACTTTGATTAATTCTATTGCAATGTATGCTGTTTTGTGGTAGCTATAATGTTATGAATGCTGGTTTTGTGTGAAACTTAAGGGTTACACCATGTGTTGATGTTAGTTTTTATAGATGGTTTTAGTTATATGTGAAAAATGGGGCAAGTGAATAAGTTTTAATCATGGTAGATTACATGTAGGAGGGAGGGAGGTGGGGAGTGAACGAGGGCGTGGCTGTTACCTTGCAATTTCTGTTGATTTGGGTCATTTTGTTTGTGGGAATTTGTAGTGTTAAGAGGGATTTTGTTAATCTTGTAGAGTACATGAGGGAGGGAAGGAGGGAGGAGGGGCATGGACGAGGTCGTGGCTGTTACCTTACGACTTTTGTTGAGTAGGGTGATTATGTTTGATGGGAATTGTATTGTGTTGGAAGGATTTTGTAGGAGTTATGTTAGATGATAATAGTTGGAACCATATGGTTGTGAATTTTGGATTCTGTTTTGCTCAAAGGAACAATGGAGAGGTGGTGGGTGGTGAGGGAAAGAGGTGGAGATAGAGTGCAAGTAGATAATTGTTAGGGTTAGTTGAAATCGAGGAGAAATTCAATGGGAAGTTGATGACGTGTGGTCAAGCTTGGAGTGGTTTGAATTTTGGGGTCTGTTTTAGGTGACAATGGAAAGGTGGTCGGTGGTGAGGGAAAGAGCTGGAGATAGAAGGGAAATAGATAGTTGTATGGGTTTGGTGAGATCAAGTGGAAATTCGATGGGAAAATGATTACGTGAGGTCAAGCTTAGAGTGGTCATATAGGGGACAGTTTGGAAGTTGATCTTGTGGTTTCGACTATCTATATTATTTACATTATAAGGGTTTGTTTTGTTTGTTTGTTGTGTAACATACTTGTAGTCGAGTCATCTGTTGTACAACAGGGCTGCTGCTAAGACTTGTACAACTTGTATGGATGAACAACCATAGAAAGGGAAGGGAGGGGAGGAAGCCGAGAGGGAATATCCTTATTGGATTGTGTTTAACAACTTCAAAATTCAAATGGGACGGTATAGAGGCGGGGATGGGGGTTTGGGGTACATGGAGGAAGTTGGGACTTGAAAGAGAGAGAATGCCAGAGGACAATGCAAAAATTGGCAGGTTATAGGGAATTTCCACTCTTTTGCGTTTTAGAAATCCTACTCCAATTCTGCTTTACTTGGAAGGATATTATTCCTTCTGTAGTCGGAGTGTGTACCCCTTAGCTATCCAAATGAAGGGACTTTGGATCACCCCTTTTGTCTCCTTTGCTCCTTGCCCACACTAGCTGTTTGGAGTAGTTGATTAATTAAACTTATTGAACATACTAGTTCGTTTCTGGAAGGATATGCAGTGGAGGAGAGGTAAAGGGAGAGAAGTAACAACCATTAGGTGTATAATGACGGCTAAGGTTCAGAAGGGGGCGAAGTTTGGGGTGGGGGATGTTTCATTTTATCTTCCTCCATCACCAAATGATATCAAAGTGATGGATCGCTAATTGATATGGCCACACAGATTAGTATGCTAATCAGCTTGTGGATACGGGGGACCCTTACACCTGGAGAGGGGGGAGGAAATATGTGATTCTGTAGAAGAGAGTGCAGGTTCTGCAATTCTGTAACATTTCTATTTTTATAATCTTTTACAAGATAGAGGTTTCATTAAGAGAAATAATGAAGCGAATGAGGACATGCCTTCATTCCTCTGTAATATTTGCAATGATGCCCAATGTGCAGAAAGACCTAAAGGGTTTTGTTTAAGGGGGCCTGCCATCTTAGCCCAAAATTAACTTCTTTTGCTACCAACCAAACGAAACTCCACTGAGATTTGATGTTCCATATGTAACCTGCATTTAGCGGCAGTCTCGGGAGGAAGCTCACAATTATTTGAGTGCACTCGTAGAGAATTTCGTCAGATTTTCGTTTTGATTTGGTGGAGTCAGGTTCATTAAGGCTGGTAGTTGAAATATGAAGTTTGGGTTTAAGAATGCTGAAATTACAGTGAATTTGCCAGGTTTGTACTTAATGCATCCTGGGGTGATAGTTTTCGGTGGTGAAGGTAATAATTCTTGTAAGAGGAAGGTGCTCACTATCTGCTAAGTTCATGGCTTGATGTCTAGGATAAGCGTGAAGAGTGGTTTGCTGATAGCATTTATAGGCTTTGAAGTTTTGATGCATTTACAGGTCCTCTAACAAACAGACTGAGAAATATGAAGAAGAAGGTTTCGCAGAAAATATTGAGATACTTAGAGCTGAATGTCAAACACTTTTTTTATACTTTCATTTTAGCAATACACAATCATTTTCCCAGAAATTAAGAAACACTACCTTATGTCACATTCATTGTAAGACACCACCAAAAGTGATTCTGCGGCCAGAAAGTAGATTTTGACAGCCATTATCTGGTTAAATCTGACTAGAAGATCGGGCTCAAACAATGCCCCTTCTTTATTTTTCTCTCTCCTGCTAGCGTCCTCTATGTACCCTAGTTTCGTTTTACCTTTAACGTTATGCCTAAATCAGAGGAACACAGTTATTTTTGGAAAAAAAATACTACTGGAAACTCTATCAGATAAAAACTGGGAATCAAATCAAAAGCCTAACCTAAGAATTGAAAATGTTTAAATTTGTATTTTTTTTACTTTCTAAGTGGAGAAATAGAAAGTATACCTTTAGGAGAGAGTAGGTAAATGGCTGGAGGCCAGGAAAAGTTGAGTTTGCTGCCGTAAATTGCTTTGTAAGGTAGTGTTTTGTAGATTGCAATATAACAGGTGGTGTTTTACATAGCTGATTGTAAGGTGGTGATCAGCAATTTGCCTGATAATATATTCAGAAATTCTTGCAAGAGCATATCTTGTGAGCTGTTCTTGTCTTACTTTATGGTGCGTGTAGTGGTATGCGAGTATTGCTTCGTTAGTTTTGTTTCCCACTGATCATGATTTCAGGGTCCCGTTTGTGTTTCGGACATTTAGGATCAGACTAATGTTATGTGCCTTACATCTTTGCATACTTCAAGATTATGTTTATACAAACTTCAGATATCTGTTTTTCTTTGCAGATTTGATTGAAGAATTTGTGAAAGATGGAAAGGAAGTCGAGGCTGTTTATTTTGCCTCCGAAGCTGGCTTGACTGAAAGATTCCAGCCTGTGCGCATTCTCAAGTCTTCTTTTCGAAAGGCCAGAAAGGGTTTTGCTGAGAAACTTAAGCAAGGCAAAGTTGTAAGTTTATTGATGACTTTCATGCTTTGCTCCTTTTATTCAGCTTTACATATTGTTGGCAATAGGCGCTGTTTCTCAATTCTCAGTATGGCTGGTCGATATTACAGGATGAAGCCAATACCATGGAGCTGAGTTTCACCAGATCTCTAATAAAATGTGTAGAAGATCATAAGATTGAGGAACAAATTCCCCTTGAAAGCTTGAGGAAGCGACTTCTTGTACTTGAGAAAGCGCTGATAAGAAGAAGGCTTCTACAGCCAGCCATAACAAGCGAGCACATACTAGCAGTGCTCGTGCCAGTGGTCCACCACCTTCCCGTCCTGTCAAAATCCAAAAAGTTGCTAGTCCTTACCCAACATTCACCAGGAGAGAGACTGTCGTCTCACCATCCAGGCTGAGCCCAGTGTCAAGGTACCTGGGTCCGTACACCTACCCAAGCCAGAGTAGTTACGACACTGGGCTTGCTCCATCCGTGGATCTCAAGTTCTACCTTCAGCTTCAGCTGCACCTACAGCTGCTGACCAGATCAGTCATCAATATTACGGAATCCCTGGTGACAACGTTGCTAGTTCTACGTCTAGACTCAGCAGCTCTTATGGTTCGCAGGTTGGCTATGCATCCTACGATTATGGTGCTGCCGCCACACCCGTCTACCCCCCTCCGTCTTACCCACAATGATTTTAGACATTTTGTGGAAGACGATAACAGTAAAAAACCACATTGCTAGTAAATCACGTTTTCGGATTTTTCCTCGCCCCTTGTAACCTTGTTTAGGGCAGACGTGTGTGTATTAAAAGCTTTTTATTCTTTTTCTTGGCAAAAATGTCTCAGTGAACTTAACTTCTAATTCACGACACTTTTTCTCTTCCTCTCAAAAATGGCGGAAATGGGAGAAACACCACAAGAAATTTCAACCCTTTTCACAAAACTCGACAAACAAAAAACCCTTTTAACCAAATGCACAGATTTGTACAACACGCTAACAAATCATTTCACCACCCTAGAAAATGCAATCGACGTCAAATCCCAAACCCTAGATTCCAAGCTCCAGTTACTAGATTCCACCTACGCAGAATCTCTAGATTCCCTCAAACAGCGTGAAGATTCCCTCCCTGACTTGGATTCCGTCTTCTCTGATGTTGAGTCACGGAGAATCCTCGCGCTTTCCGAGGTATCTAAGCCGCTCCCCAATGATTCCGCACCGCAGTCCGACAGGCTGAAGTACATATGTCGGAGGATGGAGCCCCGGTTGTTGTTGAAGTTGTTTGTCGGGAAAAGGTGGGTCCCACCGGCGTTGAAGAGGGAGATGTCGGAGGCGTTGTCGGAATGTGTCGATTCCGAAAGGTTTGTGATTGATGCGGTGCGGGCATTTGTGGAGATGAAGAAGGAGAAGACTCTTGCGTTGACGGATAAGAGGTGGGCGTGTTCACTGGCGGTGGAGGCTATGTTTCCGCTAGAGGATTTGAAGGAGGGGAAGGGGAGAAGGCGGAATTTGTCGAAAAAGGCGGTGGAGCGAGCCGAGGAGGTTTTGAGGGAGTGGAGGAAGGTGGCTGACAATGTGGTAGTGAAAGCTGGGGGTGCGGAGGGGGAAATGTCCGGGTTTGGGCCGGCCGAGGCGTCTATGTTTATTCAGGTGGTTTTGGGGTTTGGATTGAAGGATACGATTGGGGAGGAGTTTTTGAAGGAGTTGATAGTTATTTTTTGTAGGAGGAAGGATATGACTATGCTTGCTGTTCCTGTTTTTGGGGATAAACTTGCAGGTTTGTCTTCTCAATTTGGTGATAACTTGTTGGGAAGTTCTTAACTTTGATTAATTAGTATGCTGTTTTGTGTAGTGGTGGCTAGAAAATTAGGGAATGCTGTTTTGTCTTCTCAATTTGGTTAATTTTGCTTAGTAAAGTTCCGAGCTTTGATTAATGCAACTGCAATGTATGCTGTTTTGTGGTAGCTATACACTTATGATTCTTATGCATGCTGTTTTGTGGTAGCTATACAGTTATGATTCTTATGTATGTTGGTTTTATGCTAAGCTCAAGTATTAGTGTAAATGTTTGTTCTTGTAGATGTTTTGGTATGTGATTAATGGGGCAAGTGAATAAGTTTTAATCATGGTAGATTACATGTAGGAGGGAGGGAATGAACGAGGTCGTGGCTGTTGCCTTACAAGTGTTACAACTTCTGTTGAATGGGGTCCCTTTGTTTGATGGGAAGTCGTAATGTTGGAAGGATTTTGTTAGAGCTCATGTAGATAATAGTGTTCACCTTCTTTTAACGCCTCAGAAGCTTGAGGCTCATCAGGCAAACACACTGAGGCTCACCCCGGGCTTATGACTATGCAGTTTCCAATTTCTTTCTCTTGTATCTTTACCTCTCCTTATACTAAGTTCAGAACCAAGGTCTGGAATTTTGGGGTCGTTTTATTGCTCATAGTGAAAATGGAGAGGTGATGAGTGGTGAGTGAAAAAGCTGGTGATAGGAGGCAAATAGATGGTGTTAGGGGTTGGTTGAAATCCGAAAACTATAATCCAAGAATTTTAGCCAAAATGGCTCCGGGCCAACAAAAAATGGTTCAAATAATTGGGAAGCCTTTGGAGTGGTATAATGGGTTTCCAAATTAGTAGAGCCAAAAACACATGGTAGGTTCCTAAAGTCGGAAGAAAACACGCTAGCCTCAATGGGTAGTGTGTACACAAAGGATTTAAAGAACTCTCCACACATGGGAATCAACCCCCATGTACAACAAGAGCACTCCAAAGGCGTCTATGGTAAAGTTTTGAGCACATGAGGCTACTTTCAAAATAGTGTCAAAATTGGCCAAAACCGAAGTATATAAGATTATAATCTACAGTTTCTTGCCCAAAATGGTCCCAAAACATAAACGTCTCAACCTTTTGTGGAAGCTCCTAGGGGTCATATTATGGGTTTGAGCAAAGTATTTTAGCCAAAAACATATCGTATGTCCTAAAATAGGCAAAAGTACACTCTAGCCTCAGCGCGTAGCGTGTGGTAAAAGGGTTTAAAGAACTGAGGAGCTATCTCAAATACTCCTATCCAACAAGGGTACTCCAAATCGGTCCATGGTAAAGTTTTGAGAACAAGGAGTAGCCACAATAAGGAGAGAATGTTGTGTGAGCTTATTCCATCTTAGTGCTCGTTTGGTTACGTATGGAAATTTAGAATACCCATGAAGTAAAACTTTCTTGGAATTAATGAATTACTCAAAGTTGTTTGGTTTGACGTTGGAAGTACATTCCCACGGGAACTCCCAGTTACCCGTGGGGAGGGGGTTCGAGGAACTGGGGGACCTATTGGAGCAGAGGTTCTGAAAACTTATTTTAATTCCTGGGAATTCAGATGTTGCTTATCAACGTAACCACCACTTAAATCCTCTGAGTGAGAGGTGAACTTGGGTTGATAATTTGGTATTTGTGTGAGATTTGTCAAGTTTGTCCTAAAATTGTACTACCTCTGTCCCCCATTAAACATTTGACTTTCTAAATAAGGGCGAGTTTTTAACACTCCACTCTAAATGGGGTGAGTTTTTAACACACTCTTTCCTAATTTTAACTATCTTCAATAACAATAAAGAAATCCCCAACTATATTTTCTCTTTCTCTCTCTTATTTTTTTTTTTTGGTACAGAGAACTATAGAAGCAGCTAATGCTGTTGGGCTGGGGATATGAGGTTGAATCTCTAGGTAGGTTAAATTCCTAACCACTATGCCAACCTTAATCTTCACCAGTCACCACCTTATTCCTTGTGCAAATCCCTATGGGGTCTTTAATGGGGGACGGAGGGAGTCCTTGTCAAATTATTTTGGGGAATAGCCTTATGCCGAACCACTCTGAAATCTTTGTCTTGCACTTTTCCTATGTGTCGTGTTTCCCAAACAGATTTGGTTAATCTGTTTGTGCATACTTCCAAGATAATATCTTTGTTCAAACTTGAAAGATATTAAGGAACTATATTTCTTTGCAGATATGATTGAGGAATTTGTGAAAGGGGGAAAGGTAGTTGAGGCTGTTTATTTTGCCTCTGAAGCTGGCTTGACTGAAAAATTCCCGCCTGTGCGCTTGCTCAAGTATTCTTTGCGGAAGTCCAGAAGGCAAGTTGCGGAGAAAATGAACCAACGCAAAGTTGTAAGTTAATTGATGACAATCATGCTTTTGCCCCCTTTCGTCAGCTTACTTATTGTTGGCAATGACTGTTGTTTGTATGTATGTTGGTCGACATTACAGGATGAAGCCCACAGTATGGAGCTGACTTTCACCAGAGCCCTAATCAAATGTGTAGAAGACCATAAGATTGAGGAACACTTCCCCCTTGAAAGCTTGAGGAAGCGAGTCCTTGTGCTTGAGAAAGTCAAGGCGGATAAGAAGAAGGTTTCTACTGCCAACCATAGCAAGCAATCACATTCTAAAACTGCTCGTGCCAGTGATCCACCACCTCTTCCTGTCAAAATCCAAAAAGTTGCCAGCCCTTACCCTACGGTTGCCACGAGTGACACTGTCTCACCAGCCAGGCTAAGCCCAGTATCGAGGTACCTGGGTCCGTACACGTATCCAACCCAGAGTACTTATGATACCGGGATTGCTCCATCCACTTATGTGCCTAGTAATGGTGGATTGCAAGTTCCAGCACCACCTCCAGCTGCTGACCAGACTACCTATCAGTATTATGGAATCCCTGGTGATAGTGTTACTAATTCTGCGTCCAGACTCGGCAGCTCTTATGGTTCACAGGTTGGTTATGCATCCTACGATTATGGTGCTGCCGCTGCTGCTGCACCTGTCTATCCCCCTCCGTTTTATCTACAATGATTTTAGACATTTTGTGGAAGGCAATATACAGTAAAGTAACCACATGCTAGTAGATCATTTTCTCAGAATTTTCCTCGCCCTAATTTAGAGCAGACTTTTGTACAATCATACTGTACCATGTATTAAAAGTTACTTTCTGTGCTGAAGTAAATCTAAACTGTTCTAACCACTGAATTGATAGTGCAACCTTTAATTTTTCTACCGTTGCGTCTTTGATTTTAGCTGTGTCGATAAACTGTGTTTTCGAGTCTTTGAAAGCGTAGAGCACACTCTACAGTAATTTTTGGACAATTGAATACAGTGCTCTCACGTCCTAACCAATATCACACGACAAGATTGGAGACGAATATCAATGGGTCTAAGATAATTCGACGGGACTTCAGATGTTGGTCGACATTATTACAGAGTCTAAGACGTAACCAGAGAAGACAAAAAACGGAAATGTGTCATTTCGCCACAATATTTAGAAGTTTGTCTTTCACTACCGTAAAACCGTCTTACTCAAAAAGCCGAAACTCGTCAATCTGACAGTTTCACTCTCTCCCACACACTTTCACTGCACAAAGAGGGGAAAACGAAAACTTGAAACAAAGCGGGGAAAATGGCGCCAAATAAATTTCTTATTTTTCCAATAACATTAAAAATGGCGTCCCTCTAATTCCAACCCTATAAAATTTTCACTCTCTCTTTCTCTCTCCTCTTAACGACGATATGCAGAGGCAAAGTTCGATACTCTCATACCTGAAGAAACCGTCGCCGGAAAACCGCAACTCCGGCGCCGGAAAACAGCTCAACAACAACAACAACGGCGGTAATAACATTAACGCTTCTAAACTTAATAATTCGACTTTGACGGCGGTTCCGACTCCGGTTGAAGTAAGAGGAACGGAAACTCCGCCGGAGAAACTTCCTCGTCAAGTTTTCTTCTCTAAATTAACTCCCGATGACGACTCCAAAAAATCTACTCCTAGTCTTTTCTCCTCAATTATGCACAAATTCGTCAAGGTGGATTCTAATTCCAACTCTCCTCAGCGGTAATTTCTCTCGCCTTTTTGTTCATTTCGATTTTTTTTTTTTATTGTTGATTAATTGATTGTTTTTAGGGTTTCATTTAGATTCTTATTCAATTAATTTGATAGGGAGTAATTATTAGGAGTAATTTGGGGGTTTTAGGGTTTTGTAGGTGATTAATGATTTGTTATGTAGATTATATTCAGGTAATTTGATTGATATACTGCTGTAATTGATCGTTTCTACTTGTTTTTGACAACATTATCTTTCAATTGATTTCGTGTTACGCGGTTTGAATGTGGTGCTTAATGTTCAATAGAAGTTGATGTGTTGATTAGTGTAAAATGTGGCGGCATTTTGAAGTCGAGGATGTGTTGCTTTTGTGTATTTGGAGTGGTTACGAAAGGTGATCTTTTATGCATATAGTTTTGATGGCGTAGGTAGGGCCGTAGAGGGAAGGGGAGGGGAAGGGAGAAAAGCGAGTAGTGATCTTCCGTCTCCCTTTCCAAACAAAGAGTGTAGGTGTAGAGATGGTCAGATGGGTGTGAGTAGGAACTCATGTGACTATTTTTCGATGTAATCCTTAAAAGCTGGAACAGTCTGAATTCGCGGATAATCCTTTAAAAGTGGTCTGAATGAAGTAGTTGCTCGTGTTTTCTTACTTGTTGATGATGTGAAGTGTGCTGATGCTACAGTAGTAAAATAGTGTTGTTTCTAGACCCGCTTGAGTATTGAGAATCGATACTACTTGTTAGTTGTTAGTTTTTCGGGTATTGAATACATTGTGATTAAATAGGCCAAGCTTGTCATTGTTGTTGCTTTGAGAGGTTGAGTCTCATTTCCATACCTTGCCGTATGCAGTATGTTGAGTTTGCACAGTGTCATGTTTGTTTACCTGTTGGAGCTAGTATTATGTCTACCTTACTGTGTCTAGTAATTTATGTTCTTACAAGATATTTGTGCAAATTTTGCAGGAATAGACCTAGTAGTGGGTCTTCGCTGGTTTGCTCAATGTTTGATAAATTTAATGAATGCAAGGATACTCCCAAGAAGTGTGACACAGCACCTGAAACTTCTGCACTGAAAACTAATGGCACACGCCACCAGCATGTTTCTTTTGATGTTAAAAGTGAAG